>MU389720.1:638967-846619 GCA_022578765.1 Xylaria sp. FL0933 | reverse complement strand
ATCTTCTTCTTCTTCTTCTTCTTCTTCTTCTTCTTCTTCTTCTTCTTCTTCTTCTTCTTCTTCTTCTTCTTCTTCTTCTTCTTCTTCTTCTTCTTCTTCGTGTCGTTGTATCCCCTGTGTCTGTATAAAGATGGATATCATCTTGTCCGCGAACTTCTTAACTTCTGAAATGAGAATCCTCTACCACTTCATTAGGAGTCAGGCGAGTTGAGAATGGAGGGACTTAAGGGGAATCCGTACGACTCTGCCCGCCTGCCTGCCACGCCGCCAACAACTCCTTTGACACCTCGCTCCATAGGCAGGCATCTCCCGGAGGAGCGGAAGGCACAGGAGCCCCTTTGAGAGTGGAGGGGCGAAGGAGACGAAAACAAGACCCTCTTACCTTGAGCGCTTGTGGCCTTGCTCAAAGCGGTGCGTGCCAATACGCAAGAGCAGCAGCAGCGCAACAGGGAAGCAGAGCAACTCCGACAAGCGTACGAGAAAACCCGGGGCTAGACTCCCGACTATGGAGAGTCAAAAGAGGGAAACAAGCATAGAGACCGAAAAGGTCAAGACGAACATGAAATCACCACTGAACGTATATGACAAGGGAGGGGAAGCCCTGGCGCCTTCAAGATAGACTGGCAGATGAATCATCTGCACTTAAACGGCAGCTCAACGAAACGAAAGCGCTGGCATGTCCCACAGCGAAACGAAATACCATATTGACCTGCTTGTTCGCAACCAACATCCTCGAGTTTTCCTTCTTATATCCTCCTTATAGTCACTGCAGTTCTCTATGATAGCGTGTCTATTGACCGGTGACACAAGAAGACGTTGACAACGAAGAAAAGACGACCAGATTGATTGTGATGATGCCGTCTCTGAGCACATGTTATGGTCCTGGTTGACCGGTTTCGTCCTCAGTGGAGAGGTCTTCAACGGCGCCGCGGTGCCCTGAGCCCGCGATGCACCCGCGCTGCGACCCCCTGTGGAAGGTGATATCGACTAGCGGAACGGCCGCGCAGAGTTGGGGTGACTGGATCCCGTCAAGGGGCGCTGCCCGAACGCCCAGATGGCGTCGGTATTGGTGCACCGAGACTTTTCATCAACAAGCATCATATAAATATATACCTACAGGTGCCTGAACTTGAAAAGGCTACCAATGATGTAGTATGCTCTTATTGTCATGTAAAGTATATCGATAATTGGCAATTGAGAATGATGTACTTCGGTATGACTATCCTACAAGCGAGCCGTAAACAACATAGAAGCTTCCGAAATACTTCTATATATGTCTCCTTATACCTATTCACAATCCTCTCCAAGATAATAAAAGGCGCTTTTCCAGCAGAGGTGAAGTCTAGGGTTAGGCTACGAACAATATACACTCACGGACGTCCGCGGCGGTCAGCCATTTCTTCTTTCTTAGGTGTGAGGAAAGTTTGTCCCTACCCCTTTATAACGACTTCCCCTCGCACTCCCCTTCTCGTCAACCCTCATGTACGATACTTGATTACGAAAGCCTGTCGGGATCTGTTTTCAAAGCCGTGAGTGTCTGATCTCGCCTCCACATGCCACTCACGTACTGGGCTACTTCACCTCCATCCCATCATCCGAAGCCTTTAGGAACCAATAGTTGCACGAGTTAAAGTCAGGATAATAACTATCCATTAGGTCTAGAATGCACTTGAATTACGGTTAAATGTATAGTTATGGGGATCTAGGAATTGGGGTAGATTGTTGGAGGTAGTGTCTGTGAGGACGATAGTATGGTATATATCAACCAGCCGATCATATTATATACTAATTTAGTAGTGAACCTTAACACATACGACCATACCCACCGGAAAACTCGGGATCCCGTCCGCTCTCCCATAGATAAGCCGGTGAGGGCCAGATTAGTAGTTGGGTCGGTGACGACCAGCGAATCCCTGGTGTTGTATGTTCTTTTTCCCCTTCTATCTATTTTTTCTTTCTTCTCCTTTTGATCTATGAAACTTTGTGTCTATACGGAGTATCTACTGGACAGTATATTATCGTAGTGTTTCTCTTCCTTGTAATTATTATTCGTAGACCTCATTTCAAGGCGCTTGTCGGCATTGACCTTCTGACCCTTTGAAGATGGGATGAGTATGAGTGGCGGACTCCGGACTTTTCAAGAACCGAGGCCACCGGGAGAATATCATATACTCCTTGAAATAGAACATAAGTTTACCTGATAGGCACCGATGAGTATTCATACCTTGATCTTCGCCGATGATCAAAGCTCTAGAGCAATATTGCGGCTTGACTGAGAACGGCCACCTATCTTTCCGCAAGGTAAATCTAGGCATCTCTTCTGCTCGAGTTCTTTCTTGCATCTAGACTAGGCAGCTACACCACTCACGGGGGTTTCATGGCCGTAGGTGCTCTAGCGTTACATTCTAAATGTCTGCCTTGATGTGAAGAAAGATGGGTAACATATTCCCTGCCACCCCTTTGCTTTACCGGGGAGTTTTACTCTTCGCTTGGGTCGACGATAGTAGTTCAACCGTCACTTGTCCGTTTTGGACGTACAACATGAGATGATATTCTAGGTGCGTAATGTATCGGAAGAAATGTCTAGCTGCATCAGAATTCATTCCTCACTGTGGTATTTGCTCGTAGCTGCTCCAATGGTAGTACACCGAGTTTAATTTTTAAGGCAATGAAGACAAGATAGGACCAATTCATATAGACAGTATGCTGCATCAGCGTAGGTCATGGGTGTCCATATAGTCTGACGCTGGACCATATCTCCATCACGATATGTGTTTGGGTTGATAGTTACTGTTACCGGAGATGCCGACTCACGTCCCGTGACAACTCCATACGTTCACGTAGTGATTGATTCTACTTCGCGATGTCCGGAGCCTAACCCACGCGAGCCAAGGCTCGCCCCGTCTTTTATCTGACTTGTTTCTCAGCCTCAAAGAGCGCCAGAGGCGGCGGGCTGTATGTAGGTCTTGCGAGAAGCTTGGCCTATTCACAGCTTAGCCATTCATGAGTTTGGTTATATTTGGCAGTGCGTTATTTGTAACTTAAATCTTGCTTGACGTGCAGCTAGTGTAACTCACTTCTTTGCTTCACCGACGACGAGCCCGAATGATGCTGCCTCACTGTCTCCTAGCCCTGTCTGTGTCATCATGGGGAAACGCCCAGTCACAACTGAGTCCTACAGAGCGCGATCCATAGGCTGCTCGCTAGTAACTCACCGCGTTGCCTTGCATGTTCAACACGAGAGATGATCATTAGCCCATCATGGATACCGTCGAAGGTCTGCCGGTTTACATGACCTTGTCTTACTCTTACTGCGGGACAAGATGAGGCGACGGACTGACTAATTCATGCTTAAACCCTCAGATAACGGCAAGTCTACAGCTACGCCTTCCTTACAAAGCAACACAAGGAGAGCTCCGATTTTTGGGGCACGCCTATCTGCGCCTGGTCGTCACGGGGAGTTGCCTCGCGATATCATCTTCCTTACGGTAAGGCCGAGTAGGCGTGAAGGTCGCAGAGCCTCAATAGGGGTTGGTGGAGGAAGCGATTTTTTCCCTTGTTGATGCTTACATTCTGCATTCTTAGTGTCTCAAGTTGCTTGTTCATAATACAAGCTGCTACCCTGTTGCTCCCGTCCATGAGACCAAATGCAGCCGTTTGAAGAAGAGCAGGCCTCCAATCTGCCTTGCCATGTCACGACTTTAGATTATTGACGAGGTTTTTCATCCCATGTGTCTCGGAGTTAAGTAGGGGACCTCGACGTTCGGTCTGTATCAAAGCTTCATGCAGTTACATACTCGCCCAGTAGGATCCGCTGTACCGTTTAGGACTGCGCAGCAGCAGCAGCAGCCACAGTTGACTCGAGCGCTCAAGTACGCTGATGGGTCCGAATATCTGTAACAGTCATGCAGCGATCGACGCCTCTCATGCAGTAAGTAGGCAAGGTATTCGTGAATGAACGAGTGCGTGCCTGTTTCGGGACATCGTAAACGAGAACCGCGAGCTGGATGCTGTACGGTCAGGGCACGTGAGGAACAAGAAAGATTGACAGCGTAGCAGGCGGATGGTCGTGATGCTGATCTTCGACCCTTCAGTAACGAGTTAAGCGCTGGTCATACTCACACGATACCGGTAGACTGCCCCAGGTACCTGTTCCTCCGTATTGCCAGTTGTAGTTACTGTAACCCTCCTTCTTGCTGAAGCACGGCGCCTACGGCGCTCGTTTCGTTTCGCCTGGCTTGGGGGGTTCCGGCATCTACCGTGTTACTCTTCGTTGTCAGTCGGTCAGTCAGTCAGTCATCGTAGTCTCCATGTTCTCCTATCATGTACATACCGTAAGAGAGTCCCGTAATCGAGGCATGGGCCCCGTATACTTCGTTCGTCTAACATTACCCGTTCTGGACGAGACGGCTCGTTCTCATAGGTTCGCAAAGACTGGATCCATAAACCCAAAAACCCTGTGCTTTTCGTTCTCCCCGATATTTGCAAATGGTCAATGCTAAGCTGGTTAGCTGAGGTGGAGGAAGAGCCCTGGCTAACCAGGGTCTCGTGTGGCTTCTCGTTCCCGCATATAAGCCTCCACGCCCACACCTGTCATCCTCAAGTCGTGATCCATGACGAATCCGGCCATTGGGATCTGCCAGATGTGCGTCCGGATACTTTCCACCCTGGTGTAAATCATGCGGAAATACCTAGTCTTGTGTAATCCGACCTGCGCGCGTAATACCCAGTTGCAGAAAGCCGTGGGATTCCTTCAGGTTTGGCCCGCCCAAAGGTTCCGTTGTCATCTGCCCCGATCAGCCCTGGCCTGCCACTCCGTACTACCAAGGAATGTATATCTCCCGTGCCGGTACGCCCAAATCCGACCGGTAGTATGGATATGGAGGAGCGGTATTGTAACGTATATAGGGGTACCTACATGGAGGGCTTTGCATAATGCATTGAATCCACCGTTTTGCTTTGTAAAGTAACTACGCCTTCTCGGCTGCAATTATAGTGTAGGTATGCGATAATCCATCAACTATAACCCAAGGTAGGTAGGTATGATAGGAACTCGGTTGCGCATACGCAGTAGATCCATGGCTTGGGCCTAGAACTTGTGGACTCCGAAGGGCCGTCTGCGGCTAAGATGATTCCAGTTGGGTTTACCCCATAGTAAGTAGATGAACATTTCCATTCTCAAAGCCGTGCATGTCTATAGTACCTCCTTAGGCACTCTGGAGAGACACACTATTATCATTGTAGTACGGAGCAAAGTCAATAATGCCTCGTGTCTGGTTGTATAGTTTGAGGCGAGTAGTTATTTATAGAGTATATATGCCGCTTTTGGCCACTGTTGCCCTTCACTAATACCTATCTTGCGTTAGCTTCGCCTCTGCGCTGTCGGCGCGCGCCCTATGTTACCCTGGCTAGGCCCAATGGGTCGCTAGCCATGTGGTGGTGAGTTGCTCGCATCAAAAAGCAAAAAGAAAAAAAGGGGAACAGGGGTACATATACACACCCCTGTCTGACACGTGTTGAGCATCTTGAACAGGGGTCGACAGCAAGACAACGTGGGATTCTCTTTCGGTTAGTACCATGTATGGTAGATAGATAGATCTCTTTTCCATATTTGCCGATTCGGGTCTCCTCCTTCGTTTATTAACCCCCTCTTACTTCTCTACCAGGATTAGTTTATATCGTCTTTTCTCGGGCGGATCAACTGTACAGTAGATGATGGTACAATACTGCTCTATAGACGTGGAGAATAGGCGGAGAAAAAGGCGATGGCTTAGTTCATACTACGGTAGTATCCATACTGTTGTTATGTGTAGTAGTCTTGTCTTTTACCCCATGTTTGTTCTGGGTCTCAATACTAATCATCCATCATCGTTATATCTATCTACACTAGACAGAGACTATATAATATCGTACTACGTAAGCACTCATCGTCATCCTCGTCCCCCCACCCTGCTACCTCTCGGGCCGCTATACCTAGCAAGTTATTGCTGAGGCTCTCGTCGGGCGGTGCGACCCGAGCCATTCGGATCTCGTGATGGGTTTGCCTTCTGCAAGCGGTTAAGTATAGCCAGCTGCAGTGGTAGTGTGCTCTGATGGTGCTGCTGAAGATGATGATGATGACTACTATGGCCGCGGTATTTCATGGCGTTTTGAGTCCGCCAGAGCCATAACCTCGAAGGATCGACACCCCGGCGACACCGCGACAGCAGCATGACGTTTATCACGATGAGAGAAAAGAGGAGGAGGAGGAGGCATCGAGCTGCTGCTCGTATCAGTCGGTGTCCGAATCCGGTCGGTTCAGGTATATGGTGGTGCCCTGGCTCTGCCGATCGCGCAAGAAAATAAAAAGACGAAAGCCGGTATGCGAAAGGGGGTTACATCGCGTCTCCATATCAGTCCTCAGCCCAGCTCCGCCTCCTTTCGCCCTTCTTCCAGCTCCGTCAGCTGGTGCGCCTGGCTGCTCAACTAATTAATCGACTACTATATGGGGGAGAAGGAAGAGGACGAGGAGGACGAGGCGCCGGCAAAGCAATGATTCACGTCCCAACCCGCGCGCGCGCGCGATAACATCGTAGTAGTTCGTCGGCCGGTATTGGCTACCGCGTCGGTATCTGCCGGTGCTACTGTACCATGACAGCATGTCACCGCCCTCATTTAATTCCCGGGAGACGGTGATGTGCATGGGGACTGCCTGTCAACTGTAGATTGATTGATGATTGATTCCCTTCTGTCTGGGTCCGGATCCCATGTGTCTTTTTGATTTCAATGCGCCTTGGCGGAACCAAAACGTGCTTGCATGGCTGCATGCAACCACGTCACATCGTCTCGACGTCTGCTCTATAAACTCGTCGATGTATGTACACCACTTACTTACTTACTTACTTACTAAGTACCGTGACGGATCTAGGTAGAGCTATATGCACGAGGCCTCAACTTGCGGCCAGGCTAAGGCTACAGCTTTGACGCCGGATGACTCTCTCTCAAGTTCTGTCTGTGGCCCTCTCCCTCTCCCTCTCTGCTCGTTTTACCCTGTCTCTCTGTTAGTGTCGGTTGGGTATACACACGGACTTCACCCTGCGTATTAGCTAAGGAACGTATTTAGGTACCTAGCTGGCAAGCTGGACATATTGCTTATTATCTCAATAGCCTTACCTATAATACCACGTTGGGGTAAAACAGGACCATGCATATACACCCATCTTGGCTTACCATAGTTCGGCCCCCCCCTCCCCGTTGGCTACTGTGACGACGTTAGTTATTACTTAGCTCGGAAGAAACTAGATCAAGGAAGGGAACAAAATATCTCCCTTTTTTCAGCCGCAAGTATCTATCTCCACAGTACTGTACGCACAAGGCACGCGAGGAACAAGTGACGTACATATGTGCATGATGCTGAAAAGCAGTATCCGTAAGGTACGCGACGTAGCATACATAATTCATACATACATACATACGAACAGTGGGTAGCCAGACTGATGATCTCCCTACATTGGCACTGGATGGCCACGCGCAGCGAGGCAGTTGTGCGGCGCAGCAACCGCCTCAATTACTCCCTCTCTCCTCCCTTTTAACACCAATGCTAGATTGACTACCGACACAAATTACAGACGATACCAAACAGGTTAGAACTGCGCCCGGCGCCCTGGATGTCAATTGCTGGTCCCTTGTTGCTATCCTTTCCCCACCTTGCCTCCGCGGGGAATACCTACGTGGGCGGGCATGGTGGCGGAACGTAGAGGAGGCCTGACTACCTACATCAGACGGTGGGGGCCAATGTATGATGTATGATGCATGATATGTAATGTGTTGTATACAGTTGCGAGCATTGTCACGGGACTTGTCATCCTGTCGTCCTGGTGTCTCGGTCGGTTTAAGTCATTTTCGTGATGTACCGTATACGGAAGGCGGCTTACTCGAAGACAATCCAGCTACATACCTAGAGCTCGCGAACACCGAGAGTGCTAGCGCCCGGGTGTTAAAGATAGCCTCACAGTAAGTCCCGTGGTGCCGCCCGGTGGCGGACGACCGGTAGCGAGCACGTAGTTAGACGAGAAGAAAAATCTGAACGAGAAAAGGAAAAAGAAAAGGAGAAAAACCTTGTAGGGCTGCATATTCGCCTGACTGCCGTGGCTGCGAGGGACTTCTTCATAGACGTCGGCAAGTACGGAGATGACTGCTACTGCAACGGCATATTTTTGACAGCATTGCGGCTGCCCGTGAGAGAGCTGAGGCGCCGAAGGCGACAAATAATGTGTTGATTCTATATATATAAAATCTAATAGATAAGGTGGGTTCACATGGCGAGATCGGCTGGAAGCGGTTGACGACCCAAAAGTTCGATTTTCTATTCGTCCCCTATTCGCCACCCTTTATCCTACTCCATATTCTAGTAACGACTATTGTACAATAAGACGTAGGTGTGCCTCTAGTTTGGCACCCATCCACGAATCATATGATCCATCCTGCCCTACCTGACCTGTTCCCTGGCCTGGGCGAGATAATGATTGGACCGCTGAAAGAAGCAGTAAAAAAGAAGGAAAGAAGAGAAGGAAAGAGAAAATATCCCCGAAATGAACGAATCAAAGACGATTGCCGGCCAGGGAGTCTATGTAACACGTGAAATCTAATGTTAGAAAAAGGGAGAAAGGAAGAAAGGGAGAAATCGAGGCGCCGGCTAGAGGAGCTACAAGCGGAAAGTAAAAAAGCCACCCGGAAATTCAAAGTTCATGTGCACCGTTACCATTTCGTAATGAAGCCATAGCTTGTACCGCCTCTTGTCCGTTTGAATTCAGGGCCAGCAGATTGTCAGTCGCCAACGTATATAGACAACTGTCTGCAAGCGAGGATGAGATGATTGACGAAAAATTGCAACGCCCGCTTAAGTCTGGTAAGAGGACGCATCCCCGCTGTTGGGGTCGTAGTCGTGTTCTTGATCATAATCGTAATCGTAGTAGTATTGCTGGTCTTGACGGTCGTCTCCGCCGCTGCTTCCCTGGCTGCCCCAGCTCGCCGTCTGCTGCTGATGGGAAGAGGCATAGTAACCAGATTGCGTGTTGTAATATTGGGAGACGTCGTTTGTGTGGTGATCTCTGGCACTTCCACGCCGGGCCTCGTGTTCAAAACCCCGGACCATGACGTGCGTCACTGAATGCTCACGTATTAGTCTCACTCCTCCCACAAGCTCCTGTGACGCTCGGCGGAAAGATACTCACTACCGATGCCACCCCAGGGCACGCCGGACAGCTCATCGTCACCTGGACCAAGCTCTTCAGCATCTGGGACACGATAGATCGCTCCTGCATTCTCCTGATTGCGGTCATCCCGCTCAGTACGCTCTTTGTGCTCCTTTTGCTTCTCGCCTGGATACAGAAAGTCAGCGCAGGAAACAAAATTCAGGGTGATAGTTGATGACAGGGAATTGGTTTTCATACGAAATCTTCGCGCTGCAAGCCGATTCTGAATGCGCCTTCGCTCTTCGGGCTCGGTAACGTCGGTCCAGTCGTCGTTTTTGGCTTTCGCCTTAGACTTGGACTTCGACGAATGCTTCTTGGAGCTCGAGTCGTGACCGTATTTGCTTTGATGTGACGACATCTTCGCCTCTGTCTCGGTCTCTGGGTCTTCCTCTGGGGACGCTGCCGCTCTGAGCCAAGGTGATGTTGGAGGGGATACACTTGGTGTTGTTGATGCCTTTATTGGGATGGGAAGCTTGGAAATTGCTCTCTCTTGTGATTCACTTTCAACCCTTCTCTGAGATAGCGTGAGGGTACTTGGAGAGAATAAGAATGGCTGATCTTGAGTCTCTGACATCTGCTGAACAAAGGAGAGCTCTTCTCTGGACTGTTCCGGGACGACCTTTAATATATCAGAAAGAAGAGTCTGTTGTGGACAATGTTTTCCTGCAAGTCCTAGATGACTCGTAGCTTTAGGCCCCATCTAAACGGCGGTGCTTGTATAAATGTAACCATGACCATGACCATGACCATGAGGCATGTAGTGAATGTCAGGGTATAATGCTCAAGGTGTCCCTTGCCCAGGCACCAGAGGCCGTTCTCGTAGTATCTGATGAGGAGCTGATAGGGCATGTACGTCAGTGGATTTCGCTACGTCCTACCTTTTTTATTTATTTCAATGTTCCAATGCAGTACTACAATGTCAGCTGGTATCCGCACACCGGGATATCAGTTGTAACGGTCGGATGCAAAAGTAGTAAACGGATGACAAAAACGCTCGTTACGTATTGAGCCCTAGTGCGGCTACTTTCCGGTCATACACTTGATAGCTGGCATCGGGGTGAATCATTGTACGGATACTGCGCTGTAGTATGCAAAAGCAGTGACTTTGTCCATCCTGGCCGGATACACTAACAAATCTACCTGAAATGTTGATGGTGGCCTGAAGGATGAATAGTTCCATATCAAACCTCAAGCACATTGCTGCGACAGTATGCACCCCCGGGGACCCCTGGAAGACGGAGATAGTTAGTTCTTAACAACGTCTAGTCCTTATATGAGATGTACGAGGAGTGTAGCCATAGGTAGGTTACGATTAGCTCGTTTGTATATTGTAAAGAGAAGACAGTGAGTCGTTGGCACCATTTGGTGGAGAGCTCCCTTGCGAACAGGTTCCAACCGCCCCTAGACTGTAAAGGGTAAGAATGATACAAATGAGGATTACTAGGAGAATCTGATTGGGAGGATCGTGAAGCCCTGTCGTTTCTTTTCTTTCCGCTTGCCTGGGTGTGTCAACCGGCGTCAATATCATGGGGCTAATAAGGGAGACCAAGTAGTACCAAGCCCAGGCCTAAGCCGAAAGCTCGCGGCTGGGAGTGTGGGGCGAGGCAGGATACTCCTTACATTGTACATAAGACAAGTTTATACTGCATAAGCGGCTGGCGTTTTAAGACAGATCTGTCAAGGTTCAGACGACTTAGCGTAGCGCGATATCACTCTTGGATCCTGGTATCGAGCTGGTTGGGCGACAATGCTGTGATATCGCACGAGGTGGTACAATGAGGGTCGTTGCGGTTCAACAGTGCCGAGCTACCTAGGTATGCAACAGTAAGAGCTGATTTGAGGAGAATCTCACAGAGCGGAGAGTCTTGTTTGTTTGTTTGTTTGTTAGTACGGAGTAGGTTGTTGATGATGCTCCTCGAAATCTCGGTCACTTCCGGTGGAGTGTATCCCCGACGATCAATGGATAGGTAGTATACGCGTATGTCAGGCTTCGATAAGCGAGGAGAGGGTCTACAATCCTACAGTACCTGGGTAGGTAGCTTAGGGGAGCCTCGCTCCCAGGCGTCTAATTTGCTAAGCGAACACCATCCGCGCTTGTGGGTCGCTGCCCGTATATATGTGTATGTGTATGCATGGCTGGTACCATGCCTGACAGGCTACGCACTTGGCAGTGCCGAGAATTGTCGCGATGGAGCCACGATAATTGATTGAAGAGTGTTGAGATCCGGTAAGGTATGATAGCCTATCGAGTAGAGTCCAGACTGACTAACGCTTCCAAAATAAACTGAGCTGTCAGCTCCACGAGGGCTGAGAAACAATTGATTGAGACACGGCCTTGTCTGTTACTATTTGGAGTCACGGCGTACCAGATGAGATGAGGTCCGGCGGGTGTGCTCTACAAGGGGGGATTGTTGCTGAAGCTCCCTATTGATCCACTCAGACTGTCCGCTATTGCTACGAGCGTGATGATGAGGAATTCAATTGCGTCTTGATCTTGGGCAGTTTCGTGGCAAGGGTTTGTAAGTTGTATCCGACGCCAGGATGGCTCAGGAAAACCCTGACGGCTAGTAAAGAGGTTGTTAGTGTCACCTACGTTCAAATCCTCGGGCTAGCCAAGTTGCTCGCTTATTGCCTACTTTAGAGTAGGCTGTCGCATTTCCGTCTCCGTCTCCGGCTCTGTCTCCGCCTCCGTCTCCCGCCTGTAGGGCTACCTTACCATGAACGTATCGGTAAGGATGATGTCAAGTTCTGCATGTAGATCACACACTGACCAGAATTGCTGTTTTCGAGTTCAGCTAAGCTAAGCTAAGACAATCGGGGCCAAGGCGTGATGCAGGCATGGTATGCCATGTACCTAATCCGTCGATCATGTTCAACACACCCACGAGATTCACTCATGCAGCCATGCAACGGTTTTCCACACTGCACTAGGCACTAAGCAGGTTTCGGTAAACCTCAGGGTTGGAGTCTGCCTTGCCAAGTGTCTGCGAAAGACCAAGTCGCTAGTCAGTCGCGCGCCCCGTCCTACCTTCAGCAGACAAGCAATTGGAGCCTACATGCTATTTCTCGCGTGATAGCTATACGTACAGTGGTGTTTTATGTTAAGTTAAGTCGAGGCTCGAGAGCTATTGCTTAGAGTTATGGTATCTCATATGGCTATACTGACTGCTCATGATTCCTTGTTAGGTCTCGATTCTTATTGGCCAATTAGGATCTCAGCTTGCTCAGCTCAGGTCCTCGAATTAATCGTGCTATATCATCGGATATAAATGCAGAGAGTCAGGCTTCGAGTTGTAATGTTTCTTGTCGTTGAGTCAAGCAATGTCTTTTAGACAGGTTTTATCAGGGTACAGATCCTCCGCTTCAAAACATTGCGAGCGCTCCGTTCTGCAAACTGCATCTCTTGCCGAGTCAAGGAGCTTTGGAAAATCCCGATTGGCGCTTTGGCTGACTTTGTTCGATAGTTCGGATCCTTTGTACTGTAGGTTGAAGAGCAAGGGCTGAGTACGTAGTAGACAAGGGAGGGCAACTATTCTTGAGTAATTTGTCCGCATGTTCAAACTGATTCCCACGGCGAGAAAGAATCACGAGGTTAATTTGGTCATTGTTGATTAGAGTATCGTGTCTTGAAGAGCTTGATTGAACGACTACCGGGTATCCCTGCACCATTTAGCCCTGGCCGTAACCTAACGAAGGCTAGCGCGTATAACCCTTACACGCCTACCATTTAAGCTCAGGCTTACTCCGCGACTGCAAGGCATTCCCACGATGATCTTTGGCCGACTGTATACATAGCTCTTCTTCGAGAGCAGGGGATGATCGGATGGCCGGGATACAGAGCATTCAACAGCTAACTCGCTTGGGACGAAAGCCTAGATTTTCGGTGACCGACTTGTATTGCGAAAGGAGCCGGACGACTCCAACGACTCATTTCACTCTCGCTTGACGAAAGCCATCCTCGGCACTTGACGGAGGCGGTGTGTCTGATAATGTGTCTCCTAAGATCATCACGTTAGGTGTTCCAGGCAAACAGTTGCCAGGAAGGGAGGAGCTTTGCCCGAGGAGTGTCATCCTGCCGGTCCAAGCAATGTGGCTAGGGCCGTCGAGTCTGCGTTAAGTGGGTGACAATGCAGTGTTGTGTCGAGACCGCAAGGTAAGATACGTTCAAGATGTTTCCGGTTATGTTGATGGCGAAGACGCTATGCGAGATAGCTAATGGCGTGACTTTTTGGGATTCAACAAAGCCCATAAGCTTGGCAAATAGCCGCGTGGGCAGTTACTAGACACTTCTGATGCTGTTTGGATATTCCGCCATTGTGAGATTGAATGGCCGAGCCGCAGTGAGTTGGCCTGTCTCATGGTTATGCCATAGTTAAGTGCCCATATCATCACCGTCAAATTGACAAACCAGAATCCATGTTCCATTCACCGCTCTCAAGATGATCGTTGGGTTTTTTTACTGAGTGTGGAGGAACGCCCGACCCAAGCACTTAGAGGCAGTATAATTCGATTCCTCGTACAGAGTGTACCGCTTCACATGACTTGGCATTCAAGTCCATACATAGCCCTTTCGACATCTCGTTTGACTTGATACCAATCAGCTCGCCTCTCAGCGTACTCATATACCTCCTCTGCGCGAAATACGCCGCCAAAACGATCACTATCAGCGATGATGGTTGCCATTTCTTTAGCATGTCGAGCATCAATTAAATATATCTGACTGAGCTCTCGAAGTGCTTTGAAGTAGACAAGCAAATCCTGATTCTTAAGGGTCCTGATATATTCAAAGTATAGAGTCATATCCGCGATTAGGTTTATGGCACCTTCTGTGCTGATACGTTGCCGTTTGAGGTGCTTGCATAAAGCTGTGAACAAACGCAGCCCCACCTCGCCGTTGAAGACATCAAGCATGGTTTTTTCTGTGCTCCCTACTAACATTTTCGTATGAGAGGACACGAGCTCTGTGATGCGCCTGGCTGTAACGGTTGGGCCGATGTCGGCGCCATTTGACAAGCCACTCCCTTGAGATGAAGACGAAGATGGAGGGTTGTAGTCTGTAGGAAGCTGTGTGGTGGCACATAGGTACTCAACTTCATCCATAAGCACATCAATTCCTTTGTTGAGCCCTGCAGCGACGTTCTCGTCGAGCATCTGCTCAAACTTTTTCTTGGCCAAGCCAGCTGGGTCCATGAAATCGTTCTTGTCGGCAATCTTCGGCGCCGCGAGCTGTTGTTCGTAGAAAACTTCGATCATTTGCGAGATGATATCCCCCACGTTGACTAGTTCAATGAACATGACAAGTGGTGCAACGGCGGTTTGGTTATGATCACTTATTTCGCGAGGGTTGTAACGTGACAGATGGTCAACTGCTTTGCCGAACCCGTTCTTTACGTGTGTCTGGCCAAGAACTTTGACTAATGCCACGAAAATCGCCTCACATTGCTCTCGGGCCTCTTCGCCTACTTGTCCACCTAACCGAATGAATTTGGCGGCTCGACCCAAGTGCTCTTTGGCAGCATGCACTATGTCCAAGGCCACTTCGATGCTGAAAAGACTCTTAATCCCTTCGAGCCGATTTGCCATGAGTGCTGCCTTCGCTTTGAGCTCATCACTTGGCGCTTCAGGAGGTAGGGGGCTACCAGACCGCTCCATGTTGGTTCCAAGCCCCGGTGTCTGAGGCCGAGACGATGCTGGAGTTCCGACAGTTGATGAGCGAAATGTTGGATTCGTGGCAATCGCCGGCGGTGCGGACTTGCTGCTTCCAAAAGCACTAGGGATGACAGATACGGGCATCATGACCACCTTTTTGAAGGAGCTTAGGAAATCGTTCTTATCTGCTTGCCGGTTGAAACTTCCCATGTAGAAGGATTCAACAGTGGCATCTTGCTCTGACAATTTCTGCTCCCAGTTACTGACTTTTCGCTCCGCATGCGTGGTAAAGTTCTCTAATTCTTCTTGCAGATAGAGATCCATATGTGGCTCAAATACTTTGAGACATAGTGCTTTCGCATGGTCTTCAGTCGAAAGATCTGAGTCGTTAGGCGACTCTAGAGAGTGCACAAATTGCATGCATTGCTCAAAAAGACCAGATACAGCTTTAAGATAGATGGCCGTGTGTCTATCATGGGTTACATCCAATAACGAAGTGACATAGTCCATGATAATGTCTTCACGGACCTTCTCGACAAATGACCAGAACACAGTAGCTGGCTGGGGGAATATGCGACTTATGTTGGCACTTTGATCGTTCATTTTGCGCATTAGCAACTCGAAAAAGGCACGGGAGGGTTCTAGAGTGATGTCGTCACGGGCCGCTTGGTTAATGCAATCAATCGGATTCCCGAGTGCCTCGCGATCGTTGAATATGGGATGCTTTTGAATGAAGAGATCTGTAGCTGCGCTGCCTCCGTTGAGCGAGTAGAGAACATGGGCGTATCGGCGCATTCTGCCGTCGACGTCCCAGAACTCATAGCCCTGCTCGAACTCACGTAACACAGCACCCTCGAAGATGGTCACCATGCTCGAAAGTTTCCCCACCCTCTGCGCCCAACCATCAGTCCAATCACACTTGCTGAACACCTGCAAATTGGACAGCATCTGGGCCTGCCTCTCTGGATCCCGGAAGACCTTGAAGACAACGGGCTCGGTATGTGTTTTTGCTTGAGCCAGATCATAATAGAAGGGTGCTAGTGCTCCGTACACCTTGGCGAACTCTTGCCTCGCATGGCCCCGCACACTACGGACATCCTTGAGGACGTTGAGAAGAGCTGTAGGGTCTTCAAAAGGAGAGCTCGGCGAAGCTGGATTCAGGCTTAGGGTCTCAAAGCCATCGACGGTGGCTCCTGGTTGTCGAGTGGCCTGGATAGCCTCTGCAATACGTCGCTCTTCCTCTATAGCGGCATCGAATATCATTGTGCTCCCTTCTCTACCGCCGCCTGGGATTGGATTGCCATTTGCAGCGGTCCGAGCAGCCGCCTCACGTTTCCTATTCATAGCCTCTTCAAACCTCTTCTTTGCTTCCAAGTCACTCCAAACGCCCATGCTCTTTAGCCTAGCCACCCATCTTGTATCATCATAGACCATCTCGCGCATACGGGAAGACGTCCTTGCGAAACGCATGAGGTCGGGCACCGGCAAGTAGTCAAGGATAGAGACTATGACCTCTAGAGATACGAATTAGCCCCTCTGATGTGCCTAGTGTGGCGGTCGAGGCCAAAGTGAAGGGACGTTACCGGCCGGAAGCGCAGTCTTTGATTCTACCATGGAGGTCGCTCGCAGGGTGCTTAGAATGCTCGTCTTGGGGAGCGCAGCCGCCGGCTGCGGCGTGCGCTTGTAGGTTGCCATATTGGGAGGGTTACTCTACGGACGGTCTAAACGGTGATCTCGCGAATTAGCCGTCCATGGAAACCTCTAATACGCGAGCGGTATGCAGGCTTCTCGACATGAGATAGTAGGTACAGAAACTTGCTAGGCAAGAAACTCCTCCTTTCGAGGATGAATACAATAAACATTACATAACTGTCAGATGTCACAACCTAGAAGACGGTGGGTGTTGGGGCAATTGGGGCGGTGACTGGGACAGGTAGGTACCTAAGTAGGTTAGTCGCACTAAATAATCGTTGGGCCACGGGTGAATAACGCCTAGCTAGGCGCTAAGTAGCTTAGGGTAGCCTCACCGCCTTTATGGCCCCGCGGCAGGTACGGCAGAAATACAGGTCCTTTAACTTTTTTTTTGCGCCTACATCTACTAGGCTGAGTTCAGCTTCTTTCCAGTGAGGTTCAGCATCAAGTTTGCGCCAGCATTCTGCCAACTGGTATTTGAGTCTCCAAGTTCTCTATAGCCCTTTCGGGCGTTTTGTAACATATTTTCACAGCATCAACAGGCTCTCATGTTCGGCTCATCCAATTAGCAAGCTAGTAACTACAAAATGGATAACGAAGGCCCTTGGCAGCAATTGGATCCTGCCAAGCTGCGCAGAGACGCAGAGGCTAAGGGTAAGGGGTACTTCCAGCTTAGCTGCTTACTTTGATTTTGCTGACGAAAACAGAGGCAAAGCTCAAGAAACAACAAGAGCAGAGACTTCTCCGAGCTGAGGCACGGAAGGAGAAGCGCCATGCCAAATCCGAAGCGAAGCAAGCCCGCAAACTCAATGTTAAGCGAGCTGCGAAATGGACCCCAGAACGCAAGGCTCTTGATAAGCAGAAGAAGCTTGCCAACCGACCTCACAAGCAAGAGAAGCGCCGCAAACGTATGCGTCTGCGCGCCGACAAACTCGAAGCCCAAGCTCGTAAGCTGTGGGCTGAGGCTCAGAAAGCTAGAGCTCGCGCGGATGTCCTCGATAAAATGAAAGAGGTACGGATATTACCCTGGTTAATACTATTGAGACCTTGACCTCCTAACTCCTCTGTAGGAAGAAGATGAGGAGAAGAATAAACTGAAGAAGGAGATCGAGGAAATGACACAAAATCCCGAAAACGAAGATTACATTCCTCTCGATGCGCCACCGGTGACAAATGGAAGCTCCACGAACACACATGCGGACAAAACAAAGAAGAAGGAGGATGCAAAGTTAGAGGACAGAGCCCTGGACCAGATTATGGAGCGGGAACTTGGGCCCTCTATCACGGCTAGTGGACGGCATATCGAAGCTGAGGCGGAGAAGAAGCGCAAGAGGAAAGAAGAGAAGCGAGCTGCAAAGCGCAAACGCGAGGCCGATGACAACGAAACAGAGGCTCCCTCAACGAATGCTGCAAACGTTGGTGCTGAACAAAATGCCGAAGACGAGACGGAGACACGCAAGGATAAGAAGAAGAAGCGCAAGGTGGAGCAAAGCAGCGATGATGACGACGACGAGGTCGACACACCCAAGTCTAAGAAGGACAAGAAGAAGAAAGATAGAAAAGAACACGCTTCTGAAGAGACTGAGGTGACTGAGTTAGCGGATGTTGACGAGACTCCCAAGGAGAAGAAAAAGAAGAAGAAAGAGAAAAAGGAGAAAAAGGAGAAGCAGCCCACCGAGTATGTGCCCGCGCCCGCCGCCGCAGACGAAGCGAACACTAACGGCGGGGAGCAGTGGAACGTCTCAGCTTTAGAAGGTGACTCTAAGAGGAAGCAGAAGTTCTTACGACTCTTAGGGGGAGGGAAGGCCAATGGGGTAGTTGATAACGGCCACTCCACATCAACGTCATCTAAAGCAGACATTGCCAAGGTGCAATCTGACTTGGAACGTCAGTTTGATGTTGGAATGAAGATGAAACAGGAAGGGCACAGCCATAGGAGAGGACTTGGAGCTTGATAGTCACTGGGATCACTCTGGCGTTCTGGGAGAAAGGTGTTCGATTATACCACCACTTGATTAAGAGGTAGTCTGTCCCACTCGACAATAGTGGAAAACAGTCTACCGCTATTTGTAGGTATCAGTCCCGAGCCTAGCAAACCGAGGCCATACTTATCTTTTCTGTAACAATTACCAAAACAAGAAATACAAACAAATTAATTCTAAGTGGTATTTGCGCATCGGACCGCCGAAATGGCGAACCGCAAGGACATTCAGATTTCAATTGCTCCTATATTTAACAATGTCCCGACCTACGACAGCTGTACTAGGTAGTAAGGGCTAATACCTGTCCGCAGGGCTGGCTGCTCGACGGGATAGATCGAGCACCAAACCTCAAAAGATTCAGATGTACTTTTATACAGCTCAACCGGCAAAATGAACCGGAGATATATCCCCCCGCATATTTGTCTGACTGCAGCCACATCTCCAGACGAAGAAGGCTGGTTCTTCTTTCATCTCGCCCGATATATAGTAACTTGCTTCAAGTCTAAGTCGCTAACACGATATCTGTCTCTCCACTTTCAATCACGCTTTCGCTTGGATTTTATAGACACCACCAAGTAGGGTCTTCGATTCGATTAGAAGAATACGCGCGAGATGACTTCGAAGAGTATGCCACCAAATATAACGAAGCCGAGGATGCCTGTAGGAAAAGGGTAGAGCCCATGTTAGTGACTTGTTTCGACACCACTAGTTCCTTGTCGTCTTGCATCACATGAATCTCGGTGAAAAGGGGGTTGGTGTTGTAAAGTACAGAAAGAACTCACCAAGCCAAAACGGCGAGATGGGCGACTTCGGTACGTCCTTGCTCCGCTTCTTGATTTCTGTCTCGGCCTTGCCGCGGCGTGCGTCCTGCTCCTTTGCGAACTTGGCGTTCCGCCTGCGCTGCTCGAGAGTCTGGGCCTGCGGGTGGCGAGGAAAAGAGAGTTAGCTTAGCTGTCCTGCGATTGTATATATGAAGCACATTGCTGCATGCCTGAGATCTGGAAGGGGGGTCGCGTACCATTGTGTCTAGGTATAGGGGTGTGAGAAAAGAATTGAGAAATTGCAGTTATATAAACCAATTGATATCGACGGGATGGTGACCTAGATAGTCGCAGACGAAAGTTCGAGGTTGAATGGCCAAGGAAAGTGCGCAACCAAGTGGGAGTGATCGACGTGGAAAGTCTCGAAGTGGAAGACGCCTATGGGGAATCGGATTGAATGATGATCTCGAAATATATATAATATGGGCGCGCGTAAAATAACGAAGGAAAGGAGTTCGAATGATTTCTGAGAACAGATATCCCTTCACCACCTATGACTCAGGTCCAGCACATACGAAAGAGATTGTGGTTCTGGTACCTAAATAATAGATGACTGGTGTTGAGAAGTAATGGGACACGACACTCGGGACGAACTTAAGCTTCTTAGCATGGGATCGATAGATCATGACATGTGTCTGCATTGCAGCCCACCTAGGCTGGCCATGGAAAAATACTGCAGAATCAGACAACTACTTGTTTCCACGACCCCTTAATTTTGCTCAGAGTTTCATAGTTTAGTAATAGCGCTCAAACGTCTGCGAAAATTGGCAAATAGAACGCAACCAAATTCGACAACGAGATGAGGTTAATAGCTGCTATGGTGCTACATTATCGAATGGTCATTTGCGTACCCAGGTAAACATATGTCTAGTTTACTGAGCACAGCTGTTGATGAAATCTTACCGATTTAGTTGTTATTGTTTGCCAGTTTAGGTGGGCTATATTTATATGGTCTAACTCTGAATATACTAGTGCTATATGCACGGGGAAGCTCTGCAAGGGACCTGCCGATTTTAGCTCTCACTGCGGGGAAAGATACGACGCTAGGATGAGCCACAGCTCTGCTGTAGTTTGAGCCACACTTTTGATAGGTGATGGTGTAATGAAGCTCTGAGCTGGGTATCCATCCGAAGTCGAGATTAGAGATGCTCAAGAGCACGGCTTTTGGAAATCTCGAAGACTGCACCCGCTAGGACCAGTACAAATGCCACGATGCCCGCCAAGTCTACGCGCCAAATAGCAGCGCTCTTGCGCAACCTAACACCGTCCACGCAGCTAATCCCACGATCTCGTGCCCCTCTACAGCTCTCACGAGCACGCTTCGCATCGACGCAAGCGCCCAATGAGCCCAGACCAGAAGGCTCTCTCAATGTAAGGCCACTTGATCGAAGAACGAAATGAAGAAGAAGCAACAGCGAAAAACAAATTAACAAAGAAAGTAACTAACATTGCCTCTTCTTTTTTCCCTAACGACAGCACAAGACATTCTATAAGACCTTCGGCCGCCCAATCGCCAAAGTCTTCCTCATGGCCATCTTCACGTACCAACTGGCGTATTACTTCTGGGTGCGATTAGAACAGGACGAGATTCGAGCCGAGATGCAGGGTGCGTCGCCCTCCAGCTTTTCCTTTCCTCGGTCCATCCCACCTTAATTTAACCCCCCGACGCTACGATCGGATCAACCTGCTAATTGTAAGCCCTCGTACCGGTATATAGCGACCATATCCGATCTTGAGGCGAGGATAGAAGCGCTTGAGCAAGCGAAGCCGCAGAAGAAGCGGTAATGTCGATGCTACCATGCGCTGTGCAAAGAGAAATATGAGACGAATAAAAGCGACGCGACACATCCGGGTACTGTTATAGAAAACCGAAGTTATCACGGTCGCAGTTACACCGTCCAGGATTATATCCCGCAGTTAAGGGGAAGAGAGCTGCGGTCTCTAAAGAGTAGCGATGCTTCTGATTCAGCCCTTCGAACCTTTCTGTTAGACACCGGAGGCGCTATAGGGGCTCGAGATATGGATCAAGGCAAGCAAACTTGCTATGAATATCGCCAAGTCGAGGGGCGTACAAGCCCAGCCAGGATTGTCATGGGCTAGTGCTAGGGACACGCGATGCAGGACAGACCTGCGAAAGGCGAGAAATCAAGACTCGTGTTTGCGCCTTAACAAGACCATCTATAAGTTGCATTGGAGAAATCCACCTTCGAGCAAGCTTTATTATTCATGAGGTCTCATATAGAGCTCTTGTGTTATAGAATTCAGAAACACCTCCAAGAACGCCTATGCCAATGCCCTGCATCTTTCCATGTAGTGCCCTTTCGATCGCCCGCTATTCTAATCCCAAAAAGACAGTCACACATTTAGAACCCAAACCTCGACGCCTTCATGCGAACATTCTCTAATAGCGTCCCTCCTGAGATTGTCCCTAAGTTTTCTACTCCTCCGTTATCTTTCAGAGGAACTCACGATACCAAAAGCAGCAGTGCGATTATGAGAGCTGTCATGCTCACCCAGGATATCGTTACTGCAGTAGCCGCGCTGGGATAGTACGCTGATCCTGGGTAGTTGCAAGAAAGCTCCTTATTCTTGTCGGGGACAGCATAGCTGTTGTTGAAGCCATATTTTGACCCCGGTAATGGACAGGAAAATCCCATGGATGCCGGGCAACTCTTGACAAGCTCGTAGCACAGATAGTCACAGGGTAGTACCTCCTTATATGGACCAGGTTGGATGACATTGTCGATCTCTGTATTCCTAGATGAGTTGTAGGCCAACGTGTCCCCAAATTCTTTCCTGATACTCGGGTCGACAAAGGTACCGTTGGGAAACGGTGCGTTAATATTACGCATTCGTAAGTAGTCTTGATCCGGCGAGGAGAAGTCCTCACACCTCGGTATCGCGACCGAGCAGAGCCAGTCTTTATATGCCTTTTTACAGTCATCGCAATCCCTGGCGAGGGAGTACTTCTGAGTCGGAGGGGCATGGCAGGGGGTTTGTTGCAGGACCTTATCAAAGTTATCCCACATGGTTTGTGTGTAGTTGTCATAAAAGGCTGCGAGTGCTGTTCCGTTCGGAAACTTTTCTATATTCCCGGGTACAGCATACCGCGTCTCTGTGCAAACGGTCAAGTTGAAGATGAATGTACAGGCGCCATCTGATTCTGGTGTAAGCATAGTCCTCTGAATTTCCGTCGTTAGATAATACTCACTGGGCTTTGTGCTGAAGTCAACACCATTGTATATAATTATGCCACCTGCAGAGTTACCTTCCTGTCTCTTCTCAAGTGACAAGCTCGTGTTTAAGGCTACTATCCCCGAATAGCTGGTGCTGGCGTTTAGCCCGCTAATGTAAAACTCTTGCGTAGTCAGGTTGTTTTCCCCGCCTTGCCTCAAGCCCATCGCTACTTGACTGCCTCCATCTTGAAGTGGTCGAATCTGTGCCCAACTGCTCAAGCCACAATACGATTTTCGTATTCCATTGATATCCAGGTTTTCGGTGTTTTGGACAAACACCGTATATGGAAGCGTAGAGATCACCTCGTTCGGGCTACTGGTAAGGTTTCGTGTGGTCAGCAAAGACGAAGAAGCGTCAGAATCAACCCAGTACAAATTTGGCTGGGCTTCGCTGTCATACGAATAGTAGTATCCGTCAAGGGAGAGTGCCACTTCGTAATTATATGGCAACGTGGTGGTGAAGTACTTCTCCGAAACTTGTGGGGCTGATACACTAAAATACACATCGCCGTCAAGCGAGGTATTGTAGATCACGGCGCCTTCGTCAAAGACGATAGTTTTCTGCGTATCTTCGTCCTTCCCTGGGCCAGGCGAGGTGTTCTCACTCGATGTAGACACGAACAGCGTCAATTGAGGAGGATCCATAGTGGTTTGATCCGGTGAGATACGGGCAGGCTGGTTGCAAGTGTTTACTGAAATATAAAGTGTTTTTGATGGTGTCTGTCGCCGGACTGGTTCCACGCCTGAGCTCAATTCGTCATCTCCATCGCCTGCACCTTCGGCGAGCCCTTCTGTTCTATTCATGCTTCTTCGAAGCTCATATTGCGTGTCATGCTCTTGCGCCGATCTACCGGAGACCGAATCCGCTTTAAAGACATATGTAATTGTGTTCCCAGGGTCGATGTTACTCTTCGTGGGCTTGTCAGCCTCAAGTGGACTCGCCGCGTCTGAAGCCCTCCCTATGATGCTGCGATCGAATAACGAGAATTCAGGCTCGTATGAGGGTGCGCGAATGTCGAGCAACTCTGTTGGGTCTTCGATGTCGTAAAAAGGGCCATCCTGGGCAAGGGTGATGGGAAGGTCGGCGGCAAAGGCGAATTGCGGAGCGAAGAGGGAGAGATAAAGTACGATGACGAGAAACGAGGCAATTACGGATGCCGCCAGACGCGACTGTAGCGGGCTGAGTTGCATGGTGATTACATAGCCCCAGCCGACTTCTAGATCAAGAAAGCGAGCGACGGAGTCAAGAAGGAAGATGGATGAACGTTAGCCGTTAAATTCGATGGCAACCCATCCTGTCGCAACGGGAGCTGGAAATAAGGCCCCAATTCCTTCGTGAGCGCGGCACCGGTTACGCTTTGCAATGCTAACACTTCTGTCGTAAATTTTGTCTTTCGTTGACAATGGATGTCAGGTAGGGACTATTGGTGACGACGATTCTCGATCTTCAAGGGGCTCCAATTGAACTGTCGTAGGGCTGTTTCAAGCATGTCGCTGGCGGACAGCTAAGGTACCTAAGTAGATACTACTAAAGTAGGTTAGTGGAGCCAGGTCCCATAGGTCCACCACAATAGGCACCTACCCGCGACCACCCAACATGGTACATTGCTTCCGCCTAGTTAGCGCCCCGAAAGCCCCTAAAACTGGCCGGACAAGATCAGTTAAATGAGAACTTCAAAGGGAATTGTTAATTCAGATACCACACATCATTACCTAAGTACGTACATACGTAGTCTCCGATGAAATTATGACTAGGTACCCAGACCTTAGCAACTTTCTAATAGCCAAGCAAAAAGCTAATATGGCATATAAAGCCCGAGTATCTGGGCTAGTAGACCAGGTGGTATCGCTCTAATCGGCTCGCTGATGGCTTCACGATTCTCGATCGACGTACTCACCATCCCGGTCGACCTCGAGTAATCGAGGATATGGCTGTCTTCACTTCTTCATTTCGAATACTTTTCTAGCTCTCCTTATTCGCAGGAACATATGCTGATGAGCAAAGCGGATCAAGAACCGAAGTAGGCGATGGGAGCTGAGACCACAATGATGTACTTGGTAATCTTACAGTTCTTGAGTCGGGCTCTCTACCAATCCAAATAAGACAGATACAAGCAAATGCGTCTGAGGTTAAGTCAAAATGAAGAACTCAACCATTACAAATCGTATTATCACCGCTTGTTCGTCAAAGGTAATCTCACCACGCACCTCTCCAGAGTTTACACAACAAATCTACATAGGGACGGTCAGGGGCGTCGCTGTCGCTTTCGGGATCGCTTGTTCGGTGGTCCGCCCAGCTTCGACAACGTCTTACTGTTATCAACAGCCTAGTGCGTCTGTTCCGTCATGCTACGATTACTGGGCGTATATAGAAAACCCTTTTACGCCTTGATCGCCCCTATTCTAATTCAAACATCACTTTTTTTCTTCTCGCTTTTGCCAGATTGATTGTATCCCTAAGGCCATATGGTTCAGCCATCGACTTACAAGCCACATTCGTGGCTTTCCTCCAGGCCTCACCAGCCACATCGGCCGGTGGACCTGCATGGCATAGCCTCACTGACAAAGGCCGACATGACTGGGAAGAGCAGTGTGGCGGAGCCGGCATATCGTCAGAATCAAATGAAATGAAGTCGTTTGCCGGTAGATGGCGTGTCAGGGCGATTGATATAGCATAGTATGAGTGGGTAGCTTGACATTGTCTATTGCGATGACTTGGTAAACATCACGACTGCGGAGCCCTCTTTTTTACGCATCGCAAACACCTCACTCTAACTTCTCAAGCCGGGGAATTATTTGTAAGAGCCAGCCAGCCCTGAGGACGTGCCGCTTGCAACTAGACTTGCGCGCACCGGATCTGACGGCCTCTCCTGCGACTGTCGCCTAGCATGGAAGACTCAAGTCTCCAGGAACACCGGCCACGTGGGCCACGTCTGTATCATAAAAAATCCAGAACCGGCTGTTTACGATGCAAGCAGCGTAGAGTTAAGGTAAGACAGTGTTATGGTTTTATTATGTCTCTGGCCTAGCCACATGATCCCGAGCCGTGGAGAGATACATCGTAGCTAATCTCGATTCCTGACAGTGTGATGAGCTGCATCCCAGTTGCAGTAGCTGTTCTAGGCATATGGTCGAATGCGTCTACCAGACACGACCACCCGCCTCGCCAAAAGCGAAAGCTAGCTCCCTTGGTCAGGCAGAGAGCAAAGCGACAATCCACTCTGTCCCCAGCATCACCTCCGCCAGCACTGTCCCAGAAATAGTCCCTCAAGTGCGTGGGCTCACGCCTCTCGGTGCTTATCCTAGTGATTCCAGTGTAGTTCAGTCACCACACAGCTCTAGGTTTTACCCTTCTCCAAGCTCGTCCAACCCAACCCCTCTCCTTGATGATGCCGAACACGAAATAGACTTACCGGATGGTCCATGGCGGAGACTGTGGGAGCTGCGGCTATTGCATAACTGCCAAACTCGGATGAAGAACCCCTTCAGTGAGCCCTCAACCGCGGATCTCCGACAGATGTGGGCGGAAGATGTGCCCGATATGGCTATTTCTTTTGCGCAGAAGCAAGGACGGTGTAGCCTTCTCTACATTGAACTGGCCCATTCGGCACTGCACATGTGGACGACGAGTACCGATAAGCAGGAACGCGAGGAGCTCATCAAGTTACAACAAACGTATCAGCTCATGTGCAGCAAGGAGCAGAGGCGCGACGTGGATGAGATACCACACGCAAGCCCCAAACTCCTGGACTACATCTGTTTCACAGCCCTTAGAATTCTGGCACACTCCTTAGCGTTGGTCCAGACCTTGTCTTTGGATCCTTGGGAGCCACCTTTACAATGGCTTCATATGGGACACGGTGCTGGATCTGTCTTCAGGAAGGCGAGCGACGCACTCAAACCCGAGCATCAAACCCTTATTGCCAAGTTTGTGAACACCCCACCAACTATGCGCGATCGAGATGAGTTGATAGGGTGCGACTTTTCTCAATTAGCATGGCTACTCGACCATCCTTCCCATCCAAGCTCGACCGAGGCGCAGACCGATCAGGAATTGAATGATGAAGGGGTGCGGTCTGTTTACGAGAAGGCATTGTCGTACACATGCAGTGTAATACGAGCGATAGAGCGAAAAGAGCCGCAAGTAGCTATCGCTCGAAGACTAGGTGGCTTTGCAGTCTGGGTACCCATCGAGTTTAGCAAGTTTATCGAGCAGAAGCGGCCACGGGCGTTGGTTATCTTAGCGCACTTCATGTCCCTATGGATCGATTTCGAAAACGTCTGGATTATTGGACGCGCGGGAGAATGGCAAATTCGATGCATCTACAAAAACCTCCCCGTCGAGTGGAGTTGTAAGCTCGACTGCCTCTTTGAAAAATTCAATCATCGGGAAACAAGGCGGTAAACCCTGCAAAATGCGAAGGTGGAAGCTATGAAGCGTTTCATACGACATTAACAGGGCACCGAGTTGTACACATGGTTCATATTCAGCCATTCAATTTTGGGACCGAGACTGAGGCTGAACATAACATCAGCTCTCTCATCCGGGCGAGGAACCATGTCGTGACAATACATCGTGTCATGGGTGTATCAACAAACCGCAGTGGTAAGTTGGCTATAAGTGATCACATTACCAGTTCTATGATGCGATACTTACTTTGCACAAACAACTTTACTCGGCTTTTTGCACAGCGTGCTGACGACTAATGTTCAAGGTTTCATTCCACGTTGAACATGTTCATAGCTATAACATTTTCAATAAAAACTGGGAAACTCGGTGTCCTTGATATCAATGGCTTAAAGTAAGAAGCGGAGGCAATTCTAGGTGTTATTTTGTAGAACATCAGCAGCCATATACAATCTCCCAGAAATAATCCGAGGGCAATAGAAGTAATTAAAAATTATACTCAAGTATCGATGGACAAAAACTATTGAGATATTTCAAGACGATGTATAAAAAGGGGTAGTGAATAAGCTGGTTCAATTGGCATTGTTATAGGTTGCGTCAGCAAGGCATTGCCCCACATTTTACCACTTCACTACTATGCCAGGCACGACTCACCACCGCTTTCACATACATATCTCAAAACACATGACCTCAAAGGACTGTACAATATCATCGTAAATTAAAGTGCGTAATGGTAAGTATTAATCGATTAAATCCATAAAGATATAAGTCAACCGAGCTAACACGACGTCACCATAAGCCACCAAAGCGGAAAGCAGCAGCAGGCCCAGCGAAAGACAGCCTCCCCAAGGAGCGGCAGTCGAAGCTAGCCAAAGAGCACAACATCTCGGCGCGCGAGGAGCGCGAGATCAAAGAGGCCTTCGCGCTGTTCGCGGAACCCATGGAAGGCGAGAAAGAAGGCGTGATACCCACCAAAGACGTCAGGCGGGCTATGGTGTATGTGTCACTCTCTTCCTCCTGCCATCCCACTCCTTGGTAGTGCCATCTATCGTTGATACCCCTTTCCCTCAAAGTGTATCTCCGAGGATGAAGTCCACTCACACACAATCCACAGAGCCCTAGGCCTCCCACCCTCAAAACCCGAACTCAAAGAGTTCCTCTCAATCATGGACCCAGACGACGAAGGCCACGCGACCTACGAGCCCTTCCTCGCCATCTGCGCGCTCAAGCTGCACGCGCGGGACGACGCCGGCGACGGGCCCGACGCGGCCGAGGTCGATGAGGCGTTCCGGCTGTTCACGGGTGCCGGCAGCAGCAGTAGCAGCGGTGGAGGCAGTGGCAGTGGTCTAGGGGGTGGAGATGGCGATGAGATCCTCACGCTCGCCCATCTCAAGCGCATCGCCATGACGCTCAAGCAGGACGTCGACGAGGCGCTGCTGCGCGACATGATCCTCGAGGCGAACGGCGGCGCGGGCGTCGGCCGGGGCGTCTCGCGGTCCGAGTTCGAGGAGGTCATGCGGAGAGCTGGCGTCTGGAAATAAGCGATCCAGGGAAGGTGTGTTTTCCGACGAGGAAACACAAATAGAATTCCATTCAGGTTTAGTTCTTCCGCTCATCCACGAACATGACTGGAGACGTCCAGAGGGAACTATGGCCAGATTCTTACCTCATGCGCCTCTGAGGATCGAGCTGAAGGCAAATCCGGAGCGAAGATCGAACAA
This sequence comes from Xylaria sp. FL0933, assembly GCA_022578765.1. Taxonomy (NCBI): domain Eukaryota; kingdom Fungi; phylum Ascomycota; class Sordariomycetes; order Xylariales; family Xylariaceae; genus Xylaria; species Xylaria sp. FL0933. The sequence goes on along the minus strand of MU389720.1, from coordinate 817,877 downwards.
GGAACACGCAGCCCCGTTGATGACTGAGGACTTGTAGAAATAGCGCCTTGGGCTGGACAGCTGGCTGGCTAATTACGAAGCAGGAAGTTGAACATATGCACGACTCTACGAAAGCTCAGGCTCAATTCGCGAAGAAAGACTATATATTCTGCTAAAATGGCCCTCAAACCCACAGCCCTGGGGCAAGGCTAGGAGGTTATAGAACGAACTGCCACAACCGCCAGACGTGCCCTCTATGACGAAGGACTTAGTTCCAGGGTAGGGCATATCAAGTCTTTCGCTAGGTGTCCTGCAATGCAGAGAAGACGCCGGTGTCCATACAACATCAAAACGACTAGTCGGATTTGGGTTTTGTAAGCAGTTGTCAGAAACCAGAACTGCAAGGTCACAGCCGGGCATCTAGGTGAAAGGACACTACTCATGTGATGGCTGCAAATTACCATGGTTCGGAAATGGACACGGTGGATGCTACGGTTACTAGAAGAAATAAACTCATATCGCTGCGAGATTGCGGTTCAATGATAAATCATTTATTCCATGTTGCCCGTAGACATTTCGTGAATCGCTTCGTAAGTCGCCGTTTGCTAACGCCTATATAAATGCACGCCCGCCCTTCTATCATCAGCCGAAAATCAACAGCGTACCAAGAACTGTTCCCCCTTGTGCAAGCATCAAAGTGGCGGAACACAAATATGCCCATTAGATTCATACAATCTAGGTCGTATAACGATGCATGGACCTAAATCGGAAAAAGAATCATTCGGCCGGGGTAGCAGTTGCATTCGCTTTCTTGGCATCTGCGGCCTCCTGCGCTCTCTTCTGCGAATCCAAGACGGCTTGGAGTTCTGGAGGCGCTTTGAAGCCTGCATGGTCAGAGTGCTTCTTGTAGAAGTAATTGTCCGGCTGCGGGCGCAACTCAGGAGGCAGCTCGTTGAGCACAGCCTTCAGGATGCCGTCGATTGAACCCTGTTTTGAGGCGTCGCGATGCCAGATCGAGATAAGGTGTGAATTGAACCGCACCGAAAGCCCTACGCCACAAATCTGATCTCCTGTGTCTAGTGTGAGCGCAATTGTTCAAGGATTTCTTCTTGGGGCTAGTAATTTTTACCTTCTTCTAACGCCTCCTGCAGGGTTTCACCAATCGCCATCAGCTGGATGCGCGTCCAGAAATCCGGACCGGCACTCTTGGGTACTCGAAAAGTCCAGCTGCCGCCCAGGATGTTCCTGCGGTCCTCCCAAATAGGCTTGAAGCCGCTCTTGAACAGATACAGGGACTCGCGCATCTTTATCTGGTCCACTGGAGTGTTGTTGTTATATCTCCAGAAATCCTGGACGGACTCGATCTGGGTGCCTAGCTGCTCCAGGGAGGACTGGTAGTTGCTGTCATCGGGCTTCTGGTCTTTGGATGGCCTGAGGGAATGAATGAAGGAATCAGAAAAACAGTGGTCTCGAGGGGTCACCCACTATGGGATCAGACGGGATGGGCGATAGCGTTTACCTATCAAACCAGACATTCCAGTAATGCTGGGTGGGCAGTGCCCGCATTGTCTTGAGGAAGTTCCGCTTTGCATCGTCTCGTTGCTCGGCGGGTGAGCTGACGCTGGGGGAGTTGGCATCGGAGCTCTGCGAGAGAGAGGACAGCCCTCGTGTGAACAGGCTTGGTCGCGTGGCCATGGTGAATGTGAAGAACCGTTGAATATTTAATTTCCCCGGCGCATACAACGAAGCTGCTAAAGTAGGTAGCTAGCTGGAGGGGCAGGACGTTGACGATGGCGGGGTTTTAGGGCGATTCAATGTTGCCAAGACTCTCTCTACCTCAATAAGGGAATGATAGGCTGTCTCTGTGCAGAGTTGCAGGCGACGACAAGGGAAATCAACAATGCTACCCGGAAGTGCAGCTCTTAAGAGTGAATGAAGCGAGCTGTAAAGGGGAGAGGAGGACAAGGCAGTGGGTTGGGTTGAAGAAACACAAAAGGAATCGAAGATGGAGGTACGCGCCTGCTTCTGCATGTAAGGCGGGAATCAGGGGAAAGCAGTACGGCAACTTGAAACAACATATGACAATGAGGATCAGGTGTGATTGAGCCTGGTAGCTCCCTGGTATCGACTGGTACTACCTCTTAGCGGGGCGGTCGGTCCCTGTGCCGCTACCTGGATTATTGGCTTAGGTACATTGAGTGCTGAGCGAATAGGACACCTACATGTGAGGTAGGACCTCCCTACCAGGTAGTTGTTGGGCTGTTGAAGCTGTGGTGGATAACAACTGCTGTGCTACTCAACCAACAGACAGCGTGACGGGGGCTCACAGTGGGCCGTTCTATTTAAGTGGTTACCCAAAGGTGAGACAGTTGGGGGAAGGTGACCAGTGTTCTAGACTCACTCTTGAATTGGATTCAATGAAAGGTGGAAACCTTCGCTTCTTTCAACCTCATCCAGGTCAATACATATCAATGGCAATCTGTACAAGCGGCATTGTGTCGCGTAAAACATGCAACAAACCTATCTAGTCCGATACTTTTCAATTTTGGTTGGTGATTGGTCCCAGTTGCACAGCGTTGTGTGTGTAACTCTTTCTTTCTCAACTTCAGATGTCTCTCAGCTGTGTACCTAGAACTACTCTGAATAGTTACAAACTATCTAAGGTTAGTTATATCAGCAACCTTTTACTTCACACCCGCCGAACTACCTAAGCCTTGTCCGAATAATGATAGGAAGCTTTGTACCGAACTTATGTTCATGGCGGGTCTTACAGGATGAAGTAAAACCGGGCTTGCAACTGACATGTGTATACCGGGAGTGTTGTACACTTAGTACTCATTCCTACGTTTCGAAACAATGTATCACAACACTCAGCAAAAGCCACGAAAGGATGAATCTATGATCGAGTAGCCTGTGCATCATCCGCTGCCAAATATCCTCCATCTAAATAGTCCTCGCACTTGAGGCATGTGTAAACAGAGCTGATTGTATCATGAGATCGTGTAAATATGCGCTTCAGTGCCAAACACGTAGTTGGTCACAAGTTCAACGAGCTATAAGTGGGAGGATAACGTATCGTTACAAGACGGTGATATTACAGGTGGCAAGCGGAAAGTTAGATGCAATACACAGATATTAATCTTAGTAGCCTCAAGGTGATAGAAGTACGATATTACGCAAAGCTCTGTGAGAGGTTCGGCTCATGCTCAGTTGTAGGGATAAGGACGAGGTTCACTACCCAGCTACATTTTCAACTCTACTACGTGTATGATCTTACCGATGAACCTCACTGGGGAAAAGGGTCGCAAAACCTGAGGGATTGTTAGGTTCTTGGGTTCAGATTCTAGCCAGCTCACACCCAAAGAACCACTCAGTCCAAGACAGGTAGACGAAAGATAAAGCACTCTAACTGGCGTGCAGGGTTCATTCTACAAAGGACATCGCCCGCTTGTTCACGTTGTCACGATGCCGCTTTAAACTCGCTGGACTGGGTGTTTTTTCATCTTCGCTTTAAATTTTTTTCGCTAGAGATACAATGTTTAGAGCTTCGGGACTGTGTAGTAGCGACAGTCAGTTCTCATACATGCGCTACGTTCCCTTGGCCCATCCCCCTGTATGTGCTGCCCTGAAATGAATCGGCTTCCTGAGTTTGCCTACCCAGGCACCCCCAATAACCTGATCAGAGTCACATCTGATAACCACATTCAAATATCACACAATGAAAAAGCGGGATGTCTAGGCTTCCCATTCCCATTATCGGTTGCACCTTCCAGCTCTGGTTACGTGATGGAAATCTCCGCACGTGACAGCCACAATAAATCCACCTTTCGCCCCAATGTAAACAGGTGGATGAGGGGGGCGATGTCAGTTGCTGGGAGGTCGTCTCGTCTGTATTCCATCACTTCATGGGGTAAAGCCAGTTCTTGCGAGAGAAAAAAAATTAACGTTAAGCAACCCCGGGAAATGCGTAATGGGTTGCTTCAAAGCAGAAAAGAAACAACTGCAATAGCGCCTTCCCCATGGTAGATGATCGGTTCCAAAAAAGAGGCCCGGAATTGTGGCCGCAGTCATCTCCGGTAGGAGAGACTCCAGTCAGATGATGCATGCCGCTGAAGGCAGAATAAAAATTGGAGTGTTTTCGAGTTGCAGTCATGACGTTTTGCCCGAAAGCAACAATTGACAAAAGAAATCCGTGATGCCGATGAAAATCAATGGTATCAGAGCGCAGACGCCAGTTCGTGATATGCTTGCTTCGCCATGCAATTCAAGTCATGCGCGAAGTCGATGAATCAAATAGACATTATGCAGGAAACGCCAAGCAGAAAGAGAGGTGGCAAAAGGATGGAGTTGCCCATGAACAGGAGTAGTTACTGCGAGGCAGCAACACACCAATGACGATGGAAGGCCCACGCACTTTTTTGGCACTCTTTGCTGCAGTACTTGGTTCGGCGGCATCGGCGGCACTTAGCAAATTGCCTCGTAAACTCTTCCCACTTGCCGCATTGATAGTAGGCACATTGTCTGATGCCACCTCGAGTATCGTCTTTGCGGCAGAGGTTCCTCATTACTACACCAGCCCAGTACTGCATATCAGTGCTGTGATACCTTACTGTGAACTTTTCCACGAGCGGGAAGATATTAAAATCGTTAGGCAGAAGATACTCCTCCTCATACTCTTGCGTACTCAATGACTCCATTGTAACGTTGTCGCCGTCGAGCAATTGCAGTTCCTTTCCGATTTTCAGTCGCGGTACCAAGTGGCTCTGTTGGAAGTATGATCGAAGATTGCAGTATTTGGAAACGTATGCAAGGAGTTGTAATGACATGAGCACATCTTCTTCCCTCGGCATGGCCGCGAGCATTTGTGTGTTAGAGGGTAGTGGGCGGTCCAACAAATAACGAGGAAGACTAGTTTGACTCGCCAAAGGAGGCTGATGGGTAGGAACAATAGGCCGATTAGGGGACAGAATACCCGGAGGTCCTGGGGTTGGTGTGTTATTGGGGATGCTCCCATCCACGGCAGCTCGATGAGTAATATTAAAGGTGCCGGCATCGGGGATCTCAGATACTGTTGGCGCGGTGAGGTCAAGGGTGGTTCCAGCCAATGTGCTGTCCCCCTCTTCCATGGTAACGTCGTCAAAACCAACAGTGGGCGTAACGTCTGCGGTGCCCGACATGTCGGCGTCTTGAGACCCATCGGATTGCACGCTATCTGTGTTCAAATCGTCTGTGTCTGTAGTCGAGTTTTGATGGCGGATAGAAGGACGTCGGCGAGATCGACCATTCGGACCAAGTACTGAGGTAGGTCGAATTGTTGGTGACCGAACTTGAGGAAGGGGGAGAGGTGTTGTTGGGGAGGCGGGTTGAGACGCAGCGCTAGGATTAAAGACAGGAACCATGGAAGGCAGGCGGTCAATATCACGAACAGGGCGGATAAACCCGTCAATTGCCTCCATCGTCGGGACAGCGGTTGCTGGGGTATTGATGCCTGATCGGGGGGTGGGAACAAGAGAAGGACGGGTCTCGTGTCTATGATGGTGGTGGTGATGATGGTGATGGTGGTGGTGATGGTGATGACGATGGTTGGAAAAGGTCGGCCGTTCGGGAGGTGATGTTGTTGGGAAAGATGGGCCAGAGGGGCCAGCTTCGGCGTTGCCCAGCTCTCCGGCAGCCGAGGTGCTCGCGAAGGCAGCGGCAGAAACGTCAATGGATGGTGGTGGAGCTTGCCTCCTGAACGGCCGCTGCTCGAGTTCTAAACGCCCAGATCTATTTGTAAAAGTGGTGAAGGGGGTGGTTTTGGTAGCGTCGCGGTGGTTGTGGCTTCGATGGCGGTGATGATGATCCGCGATCTGCTTTTGCTTTGCCTCCTCGGCTTTCTCACGACACTTCTCAATGACCTTAATATAATTGTCCAGGATAGTGGCAATGACGGGTACCATATCAGCCTCCACGACCCGGGTTCTCACGTTCTCCGTCCCACGGACTCCAATATTGACCACACACTGGAAAGCCAGGTTCCATTTCCACATATCCATCATGTCCTTACTACGCCCCTGTTTGAGTATGCACACCAGTCTTTCTATCCCTCCATCAACCGTTAAGATGTCCCTGATGCGGGCTGATGAGGTAGTCAGATAGGCGAGGTGGTTGAGCGAGTTGATTAATGGGAGCGTCGAGGTGCAGTCAAGAGCACGGCGGTCATACAAGGCAGTGGTAATGCCCACTGACGCCTTGTTGACGTTGGGAATACTGAAATTGACCTCCCTCATGGCGACGAGTATGGTCCAAGCAGGCCGTTGTGGGATTTGTGAAGCGGCGTCAGGAGATGAGTCGGTGTCGAAGAAGTCGTGGCACAAAGCGGCGATAGACTAGGCGAGTGACTGTATAGTATATAGCTAGATAAAGTCGAATTCAGGCAGAGATCGGCCTTGCTGTAACTATCGGTTGACTGGCGCGCGGCGGAGGATTAATGCGGAGACGTAATGCACAAAGGGATGCAGGAGGTGGTTAATTGCTCGGAAGCTATTCCTCCCCAGCAATGCGTAATAAAGTTGCTCTCTGCTCGCAGCGCGCGAATCTCGGCTCACCCGCTGAGGACGGGAATATGCACAACACACCGATGACGGGCAGCGCTGTGAGGACCGAAGGAGAGAGGGCGGATCAAACCGCGTGTATATACAAGGCCTGAAGATGAGAGAAAGGGCAAAGGGTCTTTAAAAAGGTTTGAGCTCAGCTGGAAGGGAAAAAAGCCTGCATGCGGATATGGACATGAAACTGGATCGTGACTCGAGCGGTAAAAAGATGCCCAAGTGCCAAATACGAAATGCCGCGACGGCTAACCTGTTCGTGGACGTGCAACGGGGCTCAAGGAAAACAAGAAGATGGAGGCCCGGATCTCCAGCGCGTCGGACTCTACGTCGAGACGAAAAACCCCATCCAGAGACGATAGGGAGAGATGGGAGGAAGGCGTCGAGTCGAATACAATGGTACGATTAGGAGAGGGAGGCTTCGGGTCGAGACGATGAAAGGATGGTTGGGATGGGAAGCGAGTCGGGGGCTGCAAAGAGAGAAAAGGGCTTAAGCTGGATACAAGGTCTGGGCTTAGCCTTGGCATTGGGTGCGCAGAAAAGACCGAAGAGGGGGAACAGGGGCACAGACTCTGTAGGTTAAGTGAAGTAAGTAAGTATCTATCCCTCGTGCATTGCAGCAGTGTAGAACAGACGCCCCCAGCCAGCGTGCCTACAGCGAGTTGGTGTCTTAATTCTGTGCTAAGAAGGCCTGTGTTCAGGGACAAGAGAGCTTGCGAAGGGCTGGCATGCTGCTGGAAAAGTCTGCTGTAGGGGGTAAGGTACAGCATGCTTTCTCTACACGTACACTGCGACAGCATACCTAGCCTTGCCATCCCCATCTCCGCTAAGGGCTAGAAATGACCCGGAAGCCGCCCCACCGATCACATCGCAGCCGTTGACACCGCTAGAGTATGGCCTAAGCAACGCTAAGCACTTGGAGGTAGGCGGCCATTACCTATTGCAGTATCGTGGTCGCTTCTGTTTCAGTGCGGAATTTCAGTGAAGAAATCATGTCTAATTGCCTCCCGGGGAGTACGTATTGATAGTTATCTACCGGTATAGCAGAGGCAAGCGGCCATCCCGAAAACCTAACACCACTAATCCCGTTGATTTATAAACTCGCTTGTCTCGACAACACTGTTTCCTGCCCTTCCATTATTAGCTCCATCTAGCAAACTATAACTATCAAAAAGGGATGACAGAGGAAAAGAAAGTCAGAATGAAGGAAGGGAAGCCATCAAGGTAGAAGCTTCTATTCGCCTCTTAGGCTAGGTAGTTTAGTGGCATACCTACCTACGCATACTTCCTAATGAGCGAGGGTCTGCTGAGCAGCCCAGCATCATCACACGCTTCCCCTTAGACCCTTACAAATCAAATGCAACGTACTGGAGCTCCAACCACCCAGTAATACACCTCCTGCCCACCGAGAAAACATGGCCTAGGGGCTCACCAACCACCTGGCTAGTGTCCTTGGGATGCCTAGTACCTGATCTAAATACTCGAACGAACCGCCATCAAGCACCATGACAATAAGCGACGATTCTCAACGTGTTCTAGCCTACCTAGCTCTCTAGTCTGGCAGTCTGTTGAAGACGATGAAATTACTGTTGTTAGCTACATGGAGTGGGAGGCGAATGACGATGTGGCAAGGACTAGGCCTGGCAGTTGGGTGGACCCCCGTTCACATAAGGTAGGCCGATCTTTTCTGTCGGTATTTTTGGTCTTCGGACCCATTTCTCAACTCAAATTTTGTCTTATTTTCCAAAGTGCAAGGAGGAAGGGAGACAGAGAAATTTAAGAAAAACTGAAAGTCTCATCCTCTCGAACTTCGCGGATGATCGCAGCACTAACATCATTGGTTGTTTGGTAAGTGATGATTATAAAGTTATATCCCCTAAGTTAATGGTATGCGTGAGTAAGCATACAATAGGGTACTTACCTATCTCCATCCACCAAGGTAAACAGTCCTATGTTCACTACTCAGTGCTACGTAGTACACAGGCAAACTTAAGATATCTGGCGTTACAACAGGACTATTAGGTCAGCCGTCCGCAGCAGTACAGACCGACGTCCGTCTTGCGCACGACGGGCCAGTAAAGAAAGACGACCGGTATGTTTTTATATCTTCGAATAATGCGCCCCTGAGTCGACAATGCTATGCGTAGTTCTAGTCAGATATCGTCCAATGTCGAGATCTTCGGTAATCAACCTGACTTTCGAGTCATGAACCACTCTGGATGCTACCCGACTGCATTGCCTAATGCAGCTAGAATATTCATGTCGTGTGTTCTCAGTTTGGCGGTTCCGTCTCGCTGGCACCACTAGGGCTTAGAGGCGGCCAACAAACCTGGCCTGTGCTGTCACGAGAAGCCGGTAGATAACCCACTCTGCCATCGTTCCTCTTGATTGATTGAGTTTGGTCCGGTACAGCGACGTTAGACGCGCTGCGAGTTAGCGTAGCCGGACCGATGCCATTACCGGTACTCCAACTATCACACATGTAACCTACTTTGCTTGGAGAAGGGGAGAACAACCTACCCTGATGGTTACCTTGGAACATGTGTGTATTACTTACAGTACAGTTGCCAGTCATGCCGGCCGTAATAGTATGATACATTTTTAAGCATATCGTGTGCGATCGGGCTAACAGCTTCCGTAGTATATAAGATCTCACTGCCATCTGCCATCAAGGTGACCTCTACGTTGCAACCCCTTCTCCTCACTTTGCTCCAACATGTCTGTCACACTTCGGTTTGCAGCTCTCCCTGTTCACTTGTTAATGCAGCCAGCTCAAGAATGATTGGTCAGCTTAGGGCACAATCTTGCACGAGAACACTCGGACCTGCGAATTGCTCATTGGACAACAACTCGTTTTTGGAATGGTATCAACAGAATATAAACCGGCGGCTCTCTCTGCCATCTCTCCCTTTCGAGCCAAACACGTTTCAGCCCAATACTGAACGAGAACAGTGATTGCAGTAGTTCCCTGACACGTGATGTAACGAAACTCGTACACGAGATACATGCAAACATATACGCAAGCGTCGCGAATCATTGAAGTTTATAACATTTGCCCAGCAGCTTGGCTCGACCGCCCTGTAGGATTTCTGCCCTTCCCCGAATTTCCCCATTCCCATGTCGTTCGACACGTTGCTTCGGAGGGGAGGAACTGAAACGCCACAGAATCCCCTTTCTTCGCCTCTGAGCCCTTCCTAGGTTACCAGTTAGACGGCCAGTACCTCCAGCTAAGACACCGTAGGACACAACGTTGGTATATAGTCTCTCGAGCAGTCTTAAGGCGGTGTTCACATGATACCTGCTTGGCTATGTACGTACCAGTCTGACATCTCTACAGACAGCCAGGGATTCGCCTGCCGTATGTATTTGACCACAGAGCAGTATGCCGACTCTGCCTTGTACTTATGTATGTATCTGCATACGACGTGGGACGTTGGGTCGAACAACACCTTTAGTGGCTGTCAAACGGGCATCCAATTCGCTAGCCGAAGTTAAAACAAACGCGCGTTCTATAAGACATTCATTGATCCTCCGATGCAACATAAAGGCGATTTGACGCCATGTTTACAGATACCTGCAGTATGATCCAAAGCCAAGGGACCCTTTTGGTTTTCAAGTAAACAAACAATATACGTAGCAAAGATAAGTAAGCGATTGGTGCGCCTTGCCGCCTGCTTGTCTGGCGCGCAAGCGCTGATACGTGATGAAACTGACGCCGCAGTGTGGATGCTTGATCCTTCCTTGCCTGTAATTACAGCTACCTGCTTTGTAGGTAAGGCATCAATAAGGTCTATTTTGCTCTCTCTGTGGCATCGACATTATCGGTACGGTTAGTTATTTTAGGGAGTGTCTGGAATAGATGTTCACTGTCAGATCTGGCACATCCATGGCCGTGGGAAAAGACAATACTACCTTGATGTCTAGAGCTTCCGGCGACGATCCGATGGAAGAGGCACCGCTCGGATCCCTTTCCGGCGCACCACTATCGAATATATGTAATATTCGTTTCCTGTGAAAAGCTTCTGTTACCATTTCATCATAGCTGTCACTTACATTGCGGACATTCTCGATCCTAATGTAACTTGAACCACTGCTTTGCACCTTGCTCTTACGTGTATGCTCTAGGACATCCATGCTTCTCGGGTATTCCTATACGCTTATACAAAGAAGCGTGACTGTAAGGGGGCTTTTGAATGTCCGGTAGAAGCTTCCACTCCAGCCAGCATCGACTATGGTGTTAACTCCTTACCACAGGTTCAAGAATAGTCATTCGATATGCCTTCTATACATCGTATATTAACTCTATGGCAATATTCGGCAATTCTCAGTAGATCAGAAAGCGCTTTTCTTTACCCACTAAAGACTACTAGTAAATCGTCTCATCCAATCATAACTGGAAGTAAAAGCTGCAAGAGGCTGCAAAAGGCTGCAAGGGGACATTTTTGGGGAGGACGTGCTTACGTCTGTGCAACACAGATATGTATGCACAGCACAGTTGCTTCTGCCTCACCGAACGCAGTATGGACACATGTTAGTATAGCGCGAGAAGACAAGCGTTCCATATCCACTCACGACTGCGATCAGTCATCTGCCACCGAAGAGTTTGCGGCGTTATCCTTGTACCATTGTCAAGGAGACAGATTACATAACTCTCACTTTTATGATAAACGCACGACAGAGTGACAAGCAAGGCCGGCGTATCCCAGAGAAATTCTATGTCCGTGCCCGGCAGCTGACGAAGACGACGATCCCAAAATATCTGCCTATCTCAACATTGCATGATGACATGCCGACAGAATTGGGGAGGAAGTTAATACCCATGCTCTCTAGCTGCAGCTATGGCACTACCCTGTTGTTCTACTACAAGCAACCGAGAAACAGACCTTTCCATTGTGACTGCTCTGATCGATCAGTGCCAAGTATGTATGGTATTCCGGAAGTGTCCGAAGAACGGGTTTAAGAGGATGTGGATAGGGGACTTCGCAACTGCCGGCAGCCGGGGCTCTCGGAGGATATTGAGTTACTCGGGCGAGTATCGAGTACCGCAAGAAACACCGAGATATAAAAAGACTTGGTGGTTAAAATACAGTGACGCAAGAACAAGGCAGTTTACTCAGGCATCTAAATCGCACAAGGTTCCATGTGATGTGACACAGATCACTGTTCAACTAAGGGCTAGTGTATCTCCGCATATTTGCTCTACCCACGTTTCCCAATTACTATATCGATATGAATATAGATACAGTATTCTTCCTAGGTCAGACATGAACTGTGTTGCTATAAGAATAGTGGTTTTTCGTAGTGAATTCATGATGATGCTAGAGCTCTCGAGACCCATCCGTACATCTATTAGCCTATCCGATGGGATAATGCTATCACGCATGAATATCTGCTTCAGAATCGTGGATAGTGGTCCCACATACCAGATCTTCTTAGAAGAGACCGTTAGCCTGAGGTTGACTGAGTTGGGAGGCCGCCGTTCTATGCGAGTGTTCCGAGTCTGTCTTTCTTCAGGGCGCGGACAAGCTTACCAAGTCTGTCGGCAACTTCGCGGCTCAACGAGGACCTTCCGTAGAATAATAAAGAAGGTTGACAGACTCGTGTATGTTCATGTTTCACACTAAAACCCACCGCTTTTAACTACTTATATAGGATGAAAATCATATCACCACCACCACCGGTTCAGACGACAAGAGCCAAGATAAGTGTCAATCCGAGCTGCCGGATCCTGCGTTACACAGTCGTTGCACCTATAGCATGTCCCGGGCTTGTAAGTTCTTGGGTAGGCCGTTTTGTCCTGCTTACTGGGAGACAAATCGGGATGAAACACGGTTCGTCTCGGAAGGAAACGGCTGGAGGGACTAATCCCACAATACCAGGTATCTATCTATATGGATCATCCAGATACTGCACCTGCTGTATGAAGGCTTGATGATCAACTAAAATGCAGTGTGGTTCAGCCTGGGTTAACCTCCCGTGCTGATTGAATGTCTAGGTAGATAAGTATAGAGTTAGATAGCCGGGTAAGTACGCCGCAGACATTGATCAATCTGATCCGAATACTAGACGACGGAAAAGTCGAATAAGTCAGAGAATGATAGTTTCACAACCTATCAAGTTACTAATACCTTACAGGTACATAAAAAGACACCGATATTCAAATTCCAGGGCGAGGAAGCTTTGGTGCTATACATGTGTTTTAAGATATATTAGCTGCATTGCATGACATATCGCCGCTAAGTATGGATTTACGGTAGCGAAGAATATGTTTACGTAGTCTCCTGCAAACTGAAAATATAAGTCACGAATTAGCTGTACTCTGACTTCGTTCTGAGAGACGGGTGGGAGAGACTGTGTCTTAGTTCTCTTCTAGGGATAATTCATACGGGTTACAATGAATTCATCATGTAATCCATAATTCAGCCCTCATAGGAACGCCTCACAAAGATTTCGAAATCTTACGCTAACCGCAGGAATAAGGACAGAGCCGTACGTCCATGTCGTCCGCACTACCCGTATACCCCTTCCATCTCCCAATCTTGATCCATATATTTCAATTAAAAGATGTCCCAAGAACTCCTCGCCGCCGGCGTCTAGAGTAAGCGGCATGCCGCGGAGCCATGCTCACCGAGTTCACGCCGTCGAGAATTGACTCCAGAGGTTATATAGGTGTTGAAATAGTGTATTACAGAGGGGACAAAGTAATGCATACTTTCGCCAATAGGTAGGTATCCACCTCCGGCGCCTCGTCCCGGTTTGTGTGCGCTGGTACGCTCTCTCGGATTCTGGCCGCAACTCGGAAGCTAGTAGACCCCTCGACTTCGAGAACGTTGGGGGGTCAGTGCACGGGATAGGTAGCGTGTTCTCATATATGCGGTGAATTCTGTGATGGAGTGTGATGTGTTAAGTTCTGTGAAGCGCGGTTGGGGATGGAAAGGAGTAAGTTCGCCCGGAGAAACGAAGATGGACGAGAAATGATTCGGGGAGCCCTCTCCTGGTTGGTTTTCTACACAAGCACAACCAAAAAACAAAAGCTCGTCAATAGAAGAACACTGGGTTTTAGAAGGGCCCAATCGAACGAGACAGTTCTAGTCTGAGTATTGTGTTGATGATGCTATGCCAGGGCTTAACCTCCTATAGTTCAATATTGCTGCGAGTTCTTCATATGGATCCGTAACTCTTTTGTTAGTTGCGTCTTTCTTATTCATATTCCTTTGTGGTCGTTGGTAGAATTAGTGTTCTTATAAGTGTTATCTTATATTTCTGAGCTCTTAGAATTAAGTTATAGAAACTTCTTGAAAGCCCGTTATGAAGACTGTATTAAATTGCCGCCATGGGCAGAATATAACACTCTCATCGTAGCATTCTAGTTTCCCAGGAACTAATTATAGCCTACAACTTGGCATAGATATACGTAATCAGATATGAGGGTACTAGCCGAAATTATGTCCGGGAACAGGATCAATCTTTTATTTCTCTACTTCTCACACGCAAAGATTTGTCCTAATCACCGCTAATCTTTGCGTGCCTGAAGTACTTCATGCCTACCCATGCAACAATAACCCAGACCCACGCCATGATAGACGTGAGTATCATCAAAGCGGGGTAATACCCTACAATAGGGAGTGTGGGATCGTCTTCGAGCTCGGGAGGTGCATAGGGCGTTGACCCAACATCCCAAGCCCAGCTCCAGATGTTCAGGCATGAGCCCATACCAGTGATAAAGACGAACCACGTAACGATGAGAACAACCCACCCCCACCACTCTGTTTCGCTATAATCGTGGTAGCCGCCATCTATGTTGGCCAAAGCTGGGCTTCCTGTCGCCAGTCCTTGTAGTGATAAAGGCGATTTGGCATACTGCTGCTTGTTCGTGGATCGTCGACGTTGTATCGATTGCGCTGGGGATTGCGCGCGGTGAGAAGAGCCAGGGAAGTAAGATTCAGAGCCCGACGAATAGGTCGCTCGGTCGGGTTGAGAGTGCGACGGCACGGGTAGCGTCATTGAAACCCCATCGTCTTCGTCCGTGGTGGACGTGTACGAGATTGTAGGGCTCGTCATGTGAGGGTCATAGCCGAGGGGAGGGAATGGCCGTACCGGCTCTGGCACCGCAGATACCCCCCTTGAGGCTATTCCCTCCGTCGACGGACGCGGCGTAGTTTCCGATAAACCCAGACCGACCGCAGGCCCATCCGTCAAAGCGCCAGAGCTGGTATGCTGTTGTTGTATCGGGGGAGAGACCGGGGTCTGCTTAAGAAGGATTTGCGATGTGTCGAGGGCGAGAGGCTGTGGTAGTTGTAGCTGTTGCTGTTGCGCTTGGGACTTCAGCTCACGCTTTTCACGCGCAGCGCCGCGGCCGAGCAAGGCCACCTTTCGCAAAGAACCCCTACGCCTACGAGTTTTCTGCTGAGACATTGCGGCCGCCAGGGCACGCGTCGGTTTATCGGGGGCATTTTCGGGGTTGGCCGTGGCGCCAGAGGCCGACGAAGGCTGCTGGAGTCGCGAATCGTTTAGACTCGATTTGCTATCGGAGGTGCGTAAGAAGGGAAATCTCGTGAGTATGCTGGCGCCGGAACCGCTCCTTTTGCGGCTGGTGGTAGTTGCATCCGATGGCTGATGCGAGCTGCTTTTCTGGACGGGAGAAGTTGTCTCCATTGTCATATGAACGCTATTGTTCGCGGATCCGGATCACGATCATGGGGAGTTGCAGTTATTCCCATCATGTCAACACGACCGGCGATACCAAGGGTCGGATCTCATTCGTATGAATATAGGGGTTTGGCGCGATAACGGTATGTATTTAAGATAGAAGCAAGAGTGTATATAAACCCAGCTGCTTTGAATTGCTGTCGTGGAGATGTTGGTTAGACTCCCGTTTATATCGCGAAATGAAAATGGGGATCGAGAAGAGAGAACGTTAAGGTTGCAGGTGTCGCTGGTGACGTGAACCGCCGATTAATTCAATAAGCCGGACCCACCTTTTAGTGTACGATGCGCTAGGTACGATCCCCTGTCGCACACCCGCTGGGCCTGACCATCACACCTCCCCTGTAGAAATGCATTTGCTGATACTTGGTAACTTTCTTTCGGCTGTTCCTTGCGCTTTGCACAGCTGTCATCTGATAAACAGCGCAGGCCAGGTTACCTAACACATCTATGGCAGATAAGGTACAGTACTCACATTAGGTAGGTACAGTATCTTAATGGGCGGCCCCACTAAATGAGTTGAAGCGAAAGTCAATTCGACCCAAAACTTCTACGAATCTGTCGCGCGGCATCTCCTCTGCAGAAGTCCTCCACATATCGGCTCCCAGATAGGGTAAGTATACCCACCATGCAGCGGCCGCGCGCGGCGTAGGAAGGTACCTGCCTACCGCCGTGCCTGACTTGCCATTCCTGGGCGGCTTAGGCTGAGACATGTCCCATTCCGTCTGGCTCTGGCAAACCTTCTGTGCTTTAGCTTATGAAAACGTCATGAAGCCGACGACCGCACGTTTGTCCCGTTCGTTTGTTTGTATCGTGTTCCGCATCTCAGAGGTTCTTGGCCGCTAGCGCTTTCTTGGAGCCTTATTGTTCCCCTGTCTGGCACTGCTCATTTATTCTAAATCGGGGGGACCAGTAATCAGCGCCAAGAACCGGCTGCTTAGTGTCGATTGTCGCGTTGTGGGCAGCCAAAGGAAAAAGAGGATAATAGGAAAGGGAATGGCTCCCGCGAACAGCGCAATCCCACCTCCTATCTCTGTCATTCCCGCTATCGAGGCGCCCGACGAACGCGATCCCTACCGCGACAACTACGACAACGACCACGGCCACGACAGTTCCCATCGCTTTGTCCACCGCCACAACGCTTCTCAATCGTTCCTGACCGCCTCTGCGGGCCTCGACCACCACGCTCATTACCAGTTCTACGACCCGAAGCGTCTCTCGCCCGTCGCACCGGCTTTCCAGGATCGCAATTCACTTCTAGTCCCAGGAATGGCGTCCAACGCCGAAGATGACTTCTCCAACGAGAACTCAGTGCCAATTGACATCCCGAAACCAAATGCTCCGAATCCCTTCAACTTCCAGACCCAGGTCATATCCACATCGCCTGTCAAGCCCAATGTCGGCCAGCGGCGCGGTCACAAGTATAAGCACTCGAGTATAAGTGCGCAACATCAGATCTTCCAAGAGCCACCGCCGCGCCCGCCGTTGGCTCTACCACGCGACCTCCCCGTACCCACGCTCAAGGAGACCTGGAAGTCTATGTCCAAAGACCAACGTCATCGCCTATACTGGTGCATATGCCATGCGCTCGTCGCCAATTGGCTATTCCTGTCCGCCCACGGCTCGTTGACGATGACGGCGCTCTCGCATTTGGTATTCTTTGATGTAGGGTCGGCATTGATCTGCGTGGCGGTCGAAGTCCTGGGCAACTTTGAGGTCTGGAAGCGCAGCAGCATTCGGTACCCGTTCGGCTTGGAACGTGCTGAGGTCTTGGCCGGCTTCGCCATGAGCATCTTTCTGATCTTCGGTGGCTTTGATCTTGTCAGCCATAACGTAAAGCACGTCCTCGAAGGTCACGGCGGTGATGGTTCCCACGAAGGGCACGCACACGAACACGACGAACCGAGAGTCGCCATGGGCAGTATCGACTTTGTCAGTCTTGCGGCCATAATCGCAACACTTATCAGCGCATTCGGTCTCAGAAACCATGCCAGAATCAGCCGAGCCATGCGCGTAAGCTACCTGGCCAGCTTGCCCAGCATTCTGTCAAACCCGTTCCATTTCCTCACACTCTCGGTATCCGCCCTCCTGGTGATGCTTCCTCTCTTTTCTATTCACCTCCATATCATGCTCGATAGCGCAGTTTGTGGCCTGATCGCGGTAGCTATGTTTGGGCTTGGAGTGCGGTTGGCCATTGCCCAGGGGCTTATGTTGCTCATGAGCTACGGAGGACGCTCGGGTTCGCTCTCGGGCAGATACAAGGAGTTCGGCGTCTCGGATGTCCTTCGGGAAATCGAGACGGAACCGAGCATCGAACGAGTGGAAGAAGCGCAGTTCTGGCAGGTGCACTACGGCCTTTGCATGGCCAACCTCAAAGTGAGCGTCGCTAAGAATTGCGATGACGCTACCCTCAGTCGCTTGCGAACTCGCATCTCGAACCTCATCCAGAACAGGCTCGGAGAAGGATACGGTCGAGGCGGGAGTTTGAAGTGGGAAGTCAGCTTACAAACAGGCACTTCGACTGTGCAGTTATAAAAAAAAAAGAGAAACCATACATAGAAAGCTTATATCATAAAAACCTAGTACATAATTGGGTCGGGAGGGACACGAGAGTTTATCAGGTCTTGCAACGGCTGTTCAGTAAACGTTATGTGCTTTCTTTATCGCGTTCTGAAGTCGGCATTTTCGGGCGTTGGTACAGGCATAAAGGCACATGAGCTAAGATATCCTCCTCCTTTGCAAAGAAGAAAGAAGCGGCAGCAGCAGCAGCAGTACACACAGCATGAGAACTTGGCATAGATGGATGGGAAAGAAAGGGGTTTGCGGGATGATGATGATTGTATAAATGTGTGCACCTCTACCTAATTTTCTCCTGTAAATAGCTATATACCTCGAATGAAAAACATGCATAACCTATAGTTTCCTTCCTTCGTGTTAATTTTATCTGTGCCTAGTATGCTGCTTGTGAGGTAGTCTAAGCGGCATTCACAAAGTTAAAAGGCAGGCAATGGGTTTCTGCCTTTACCTTTCAGGCTTGCGTATGGGACTGACAAGCCGTTCAGGGGTGGTGCATACATAGAATTTGGCTCTATCAGTCTCCCACTGATCCCAGAACGGCACTGAAAACCAGCATGCTTAGATTAGTTCTTGAAAATGGTATTCTCGGATGTATATAGATTCCAGTCAATACACTAAGACGCGCTATACATAATACGGGCAGTAAACAAGGCCCCCGGACTTATTCCTCATTACGACGGCATTTCCAGCATAATGTACCAACCCTCTTGCGTAGCAAAATTTACAATACTTCATGATAGTCAGCTTGCAGCTAGAGGTCTTTTAACCCTGCGGTGGTCTCTGTGGTGAGAGACCGGGCGAGGCCGGACCTGTAGGAGCCTGCCCGCGAAGGTTGATTGACCCGATTCTAGAGACAATGTTATTGCCGACGGCATCGACTGCTCCGCGTGGTGAAGTTACTAAAATACTTGAGGTAAGTAAATGGTATGTTACGACAACTACGTGTGATTCGTAATTACGGGAGGTTTCGTTACAGAAAGTTGGAAAGAACAGGGTAGACAAATCTAAGAATTACTTACGAGTTGGGCCGGCCGGCGCCGTCTCCTGAACCTTGAACAGCTTGATGCCTGTACCGTTCCAAATGCCAACCATTCCCTTGGCAACTTGCATTTCGCTAGCGAATATGAAACCCCATATCAAAGATTCGTACCAGCCGAGGGCCAGAGGGGACCACTCAAAAGATTGAACTCGTATTAATGATGGTTCAATGCCAACTAAATCGGCTTCTCTGATGGCCTTGAGAGCTGCAGGCGAAGGAGATTCGGCGTTGAGCTCCTGGCGGTCAACGAGCACAGTCAGCTGCTGGATAACGATTAGGATGGTGTGTAACGGGAGTTCCGGGAGCCAGCTCTCAATCCAATCTGATGACGGCTCAAACGCGCCGGAGGTAGACTGGCCTGCGACAGAATAACTTCCTAAGCTAGTGGTACTGTTTTGCCTAGAGAAGGTTGGAACCCCAGCGGGCATCTTTCCCCTGGCTTTTTCGGACATTCCCTTCAATTGAGTTGGCACAGCGTCCTCGACACCCGCAACAGACGAAGCTCGAGAAGGATTCTCGCTAGAACTCGACTGAGCTGGCGTTGGACGCTCTTCCCCATCACTATCATCCTCATCGTCGCCGATTGTGAACGTTGCGTCCTCCTCGGGTACATCGCTCAACGAGGGGATTTTGGGTACGGCTGTAGTAGGACTGCGTAAGCTCTCAACGGAACTTCGTCTCGAATTTATTTCAAAGGGATCAACCGGCTGTCCGCTTTCTTTTCTTTGGCGGTTTCGCCGCTCGAGTTCTTCTTGACCGCTCTCGAGAGTGAAGCTTCGCAAAGCCTCAAAACGTTTTCTATTCTTCAGTATATGATAAATAAAAACCGGGTTATCTATATTAATTAGCGCGAACTGTTCAAGATTTGTCAGGGGCTACCCACTCCTGTATTGGTGCTCAATGATAGCATTGATAGACTCCAATAGCGAGCTTAATAAAACGTGGTTGCTATCGTTGGCTAGAAGGAATGATGGAGAGGACATCGAATTGAACAGCTGTATTAATTTTGAACATGTTGTACTGCTGATGCCTTCCAGATATGCGGCAACATTATTAACGACTGCTAACAACGCTGGATAGATAGCAGAGAGTTTGCCCTGGCTCCTGGTAATGAGATTATATATCGACTAAACTGTATGATTAGTATCTGCTCTCTGGATGAAATTTCTGAAATACTTGCCTGTATGAGGAAGTCGCCATAAGTCCCCTTGAAATTAGGTATTCTGATGACTGTTGGGAGTGTATCTTGTGCAGTAAAACGCTTATTCAAATTAACTCCGAAGTTCTTTTCAACGCTTAATGTTTGTAGAAGGAAAGCACACATCCTCACTACGCCCTGTTTTGAGGCATCTAACTTGTATTCAGTGGCATAGAAGAGGATAAGGATGACAAAATCATGGGCCCGTTGAGTATCGATCATATACGATCTGAACCGTTTGTTGCATTGGGTAACCTCCCAAAACAGCATTATTATTTCAGGAGAGAACCTGGCTGTGGCTTGACTGCCAGGTAGATATGATGTATTGGATTGAATTGGCTGGTTGAGGATTCGGGTCATGCCGTCCAGAATGAATTGAAAGTCTTGGGGACGATGCAGCCGGCCGAGGAAATGACGATAGTAATTCTTTGGCGTAGAGCCAGTGGGCGATTCGGGTATGGGGTAAAGCAGAATTACCAAGAGGAACTGTAGAGTGTAGGTGACGAGAACCTCTTTGGGATCCTTGAAAACGAGTGTGTTGATAGGAACACGCCAACTAGCCGGATTATACTTGAGAGTCTGCAATCGTTAGAGACAGCACTAGGCCCAACTTTCGACGACTTCGACTTACCGTATTCAGTAGCGAGCACAGGACAGAGAGCACAACTTGCTTATCAGGACAAGTGCAGATATAGGTTAACGTCTTGGTACCCTTGGTGGGAAGCAGATTCGGCGACATATACATGCTCTGGCTTGCTAATGTCACGAGCAATCGCAAGATCTCGCACCGATTACTCTCAAACTCCCTTGTCGTGGGCACAGCTGTATTGCAGCCTACGCCACTCTGCCAGATGGCATACGTAACTTTTGGTTTGCCATGAGGCTGCTTCGGGACAGTCAAGTCGGAGAAAAAGAGCAAGTCAACCAGGGTATCTATAAGTTCCTCGGCAAGAGGCTTCGCCTCCTCGAACTCGTCGGTCTGAGGCTTCGCATCCTGCTTGTCTTCCTGGGCTTCGTCAAACAGCACTTCGTTTGCAAGGGCGGATCGCCTCGTCCGTTTCCTCCTCGTGCCCCAGAAGAACTTGTCTTCCCAGGCTTGTAGATTTTCGGCTTCGTATAAGTAGGGTAAGATACGGGTCAGCACGCGAACGCAGTTCAACGCGTCTCTTTCGGGGGCGAACTCGGTGTCAGGGAAAGACGGATGATGGCGCAGTATGAATAAGCGTGAGGTGAGGGCTAGGATAAGCGTCTCTAGATTTTCCAACGCCCTATCTCGAGTGCGGCGGATGTCGGCAGCCGAAAAGAGGCTGAATACATCTTCGGATGATTCTGGGAGCTCCCAGAACTATGGAGGAAGTGTCAGCAGAGGGCGCATAAAGCTCTACCACTCGTTTGCGGCTCGTAGGAGAGATGGAGGAGGGACAGAGGGACGGAGGGGGACTGACGGAAGTCCAGTAGGGATCGTCAGCGGGTATATGCCGCTCTTCAGACAACCTAAAGATTCCCTTCTTGAAGACGAGTTTGGAGTCACTGGCACCCATGGCGATAAAGTCAATCCATGTCTACGGGAAAAGGTCGTTGAGCAGAGCGCGGCCGGTTTCCCTCAATTGGGCTAATCTACCAAGATGCTGCGGGGGTGCTGCAGAAGATGGGCTCTGGTTAAAGGAGAAGCAATTGATGGGCAGTCCGTTGTCTTTGCTCAGATACTGGGGATGCGAATGAAGAAATGTCCGACAAAGTAGCTAGGCAGGTTAGCTGAACGTGTTAGAGATAATATCATGGATCAGCAAGCTCGCGATCTGCCTTGGGTACGTCAGGTGGTAGGCACATGTCATTAGTAGGTTACCGCACTAAGCCTAGGCACTTTAACAGCTGTTACCTCGTTGTTGTAGGTCTTATCGATATACAGTACGGAGTATAGGAGCACCCTAAAGCAGACCCGCATTCCTGGATCTAAGCTTAGTACCAACTTTCATCCTACTAAAGAGCTCCATCAAGGTTGACTTAAATGCACCTATTGCTAAAGCACACCTGAGGAATGACCCCATTAACAGTTAGGTACTATTTTCTTCACCCGTAATCGAATTGCAGAACTGTATGTCATGCAGTGGGAGGTAAGCGACCTAATACTCTGATTCGATGCATGTTCAATAGAGCTCGTAAGTAAACTACGGATATAATCTATAACCATGAAAGTCACACTCCGTATTACGTTGGATATCCGAGAGAGAGAGAGGTGGGGGTGGAGGGAAGTCATAGCTGGGATAACAGATGTTAAGTACCTATTAAGACTGCTAACCTTAGACGAGTTCCTGTACCAAAAAGGCATAACATGGTCTTACAATGACCAAATGCATTAAGGCCGTTGTCTTGCCCCGGACATTAACCGAGTGCCATCAATGTTCAAACAGAATACAGGCTACGGTCAGTGAGAGCGTGATATCTCGTAGCAAAGCTTCAAAAGACAGCCTTTTATCCGTTCATCAATAGCCATGTAGACGGTTCTGCAGACAATAAGTAAGTCTTCAACCTGTAAAAAGCCCCTCTCCTCACCCTCGCCCGCTGCCGCTGTTATCAACGCTGGCCAGCAGCGTACTTCTTTTCTTCCCCGGAATTCTCATCTCCAAACCCGGGTTCTCCGCATCAAGGCATCCTCGGGGAAGACGGGCCGCGGCTGGCCATGCGGTCTACAGTTGGTTCAGGACGTTTTCCGACCTTTTGCCGACAGATCTTCAAGAACAATGATTCTACCTGTGTATATAAAAGGGCTGTCTCTCCCTCTTAAACAAGCAAGCTGTAGGTAGATAGTAGAATACAAAGGCTGCTTGGTATCTTATGCTCTTCACTGACCGGAGTTCTGTGAGTGGCCTGAGATGTCGACTACACAGACCGCCGTCGCGGAACCGGCCCAGTCGTATCCGCTAACGGAGCTGGATCGCGATTTCACGGCTACGGATCCTGAATCATCGTCAGGACACCAGCTAGCTGGAAGCGAAGCCGTTGATTGTGAACCGGTTACGCCTTTTCTTAAATTGCTCGTTGCCGGCTACTCTTTCTTCTGTGCCGGCGTCAGCGACGGTACTTGTACGTATATCTTGACTATTTACTTCTTGCTACACTCCTCGCCAGCAACTAGCATGTCTTCAATATCCATTCAAAAGTAATATTGGGGTTTGAGGGGGATAATGACCTGACTGCGTTGAAGTAGGACCGTTGATCCCATATATCCTAAGTAGCTTCCATATAGGCACAGGGGAGATCGCCATCATGTAAGTCGCACAGCACTTTGTCCAGCTTGAACTCTCAGCTAATTCACCAGCTACGCGACTACATTTGCAGGATGGCTGCTCGCAGCTATCACGAACCCCATCTTCACAGCACACCTAACGCTGGGTCAACTGCTCTTCGTCGGCGCGATTCTTCAGCTCGTCGCCCAAGCACTCCGCCCCTGGAGTCCGCTGGCCGTCTTCTGCGTTTCATTTCTCTTCCAATCGCTGGGAATGGCCTATCAAGACGCTCACTCTAACACCTTCGTGAGCAACCTAAAGAACGTGCCGCATCGATGGCTAAGCTTCATCCACGCCTGCTATGCCCTGGGGACCTTCATCGGCCCCTTGATCGCCACCGCTATTGCCAACAGCCCCAACACCTTGGCCATTGATGGGTGGAAGCGCGTGTATTTCGTGCTGATTGGGGTCAGCGTGCTCAACGTTGCCGGAGTCATGGTCGCGTTTCGTGATACGCTCTATACCAAACTGCATACTGCCGAGAGCGAGGCTCGCGATAAGAAGCGCAATCGGCTTGCACTTCTTGCCATGGCAAAGCTCCTCAGGTCGAAGAAACTATGGCTTCTCAGCATGTTCTACTTTTTCGAGCTAGGGGCTACCTTCACGGCGGGCGGTTGGGTCGTCGAATTCCTGACTACTGTCCGTGGCGGTAAGCTGTCTAACGTCGGATACGTTCCAACTGGGTTTTATGGAGGCGTATTAGCAGGGAGGCTTTTACTTCCTGAGCCAACGTTCCGGTTTGGCGAGCGAAGGATGATACTGGGCTACAGTATCGCCTGCGCTGCACTTCAGCTTGTCTTTTGGTTGCAGCCTAGCATCGTTGGCAGCGCGATTGCACTCAGTTTCATCGGCTTCTTCTCTGGGCCCTTCTTTGCCACCGTGAGTTTCCATAAACCGAGTGATGAATTCTCATTTAGCGTTCTAATTGGTTTATCAGGGAATGTCTGTTGCATCGAAACTGTTCCCTCGTGAATCGCAACCTGCGGCTCTAGGTGAGCATGTCCTTGAGAATGAGTGGCAGCTTTTGACGCTGATATGAACAGGTTTCATTTTCGTACTAGCCCAAGCTGGCGGTGCCATATTCCCGTCTATCACAGGTCTCATTGCTGCCAGCGCTGGTGTAGCAGTTTTGCAGCCTATTGTGCTCGTGCTATTTGTAGTGGGAGGGATTATTTGGTGGCTGGTACCCAAAGTTCCAAGCAGAGATGAGTAGGTGCAAACCTGCCTTTCGACAATCTAGTGAGGATTTGGGAGGATATGGAGCCAGCTTGGTGCTCTCCATTGGACAACAGCTTGGTCTATCACTACGAGTTGTGGTCTCAACAGCGGCCAACCGGCGACCTAACTTATATCATCTGAATATGCCTCTATCATAGGTCAACAAAAGACGTCTTAAACCAGACTCTGAGATCTCCCTATCTTGTATGATTAGTAACCTACCATGACAATATTTCTATCACGTGCGTGTGTGTGCTTACATCCGCAGCGATGAGGTACAAAGTTGGTCTGCTTCGGACTAGACTGGAGGAGTATTATGTGACAATAACCGTCCTAACCTCACCCAGGTTTCGAACCAAACGCATTCCGTCATGGTGATTATCCGGCAAGCCCGGGAAAAAGATGCCCACACGATGGAGCGCATCAGACCCAGGTGGCGAGAATAGAATTAAACCGCACGCCCCACGAGCTCGTCTCACCTTGTCCGGCGATTCATCAAGAGCCTTCACCTTGCAGCTCCCAAGAAGGACCCAGGTGAAGCGTGAGATTTCATCTAGCATGCAAGCCGGGGCTGTAACGGACTCTGAGTTGAAGAAGTTGTCATCCGCGTCGTACACGAAGTCCAACTCAAAGCAACCGAGGTGCTTCCCCTCATATATCAAAGTCCCTCTCGAGCCCTCGCCGCCGGCGAAATCCTCGGAGACTGTGAGCTTCCGCCGGTTGAGCTTTGCTAGATGTAACACATGGCTGTGGATGCGAAGGGACCAGCTGTTCCGTATGGCGCCGAAGGGATTGCTGCCCGCTGGCTCGGTCTTGGCTTCGAGGGCTGTATACTCTGGCTGGAAGTCGGTGAGACACTCGTCGTTTTTGTAAATGGCTCCGTATGTGACGAACGTACCGCGCGCTAGCGGGCTCCACGAGGGGACAGGATAGTCGCCGTGCCGCATCAGTGCACTGGGAAGACAACACAGTCTTTCTGGTAATGTTCCGCTGTCTCCGTCCCAATACCACATCAATCCCCGGAAAAGGTCCCCTGCCCAGAGTCCAGCGTGATATGTATCCTGGGTATATTCATGGAATTTGGATGCTAGCCCGGAAAGAGCCGGGAGTAAATCTGTGATCTTTGTAAACGAGTGGTCCTCGAACCGGGAGTAGCTGGAGACGACTCGCGCCCATCGTATATAGAGTTCCTCTTTGCTGAACGTGTTGAGTCCAGACAGCGACAGTTGACTCTCACTGGCTTCCGATTCCCCCTCTTCTCTTTCTGCTCTGTTGTTACCCATGCTCTGAACGCCCCGAGGACAATATAAATGGAGGTTTGCATTCCCAAAGACCAATCTCCGCGAAGCTGACCAACTTTCTTGGAAGACCCAACCTCGATTACCCCAGCGGTTGTGTTGTGTGTCTGCAGCTGCTTCGTCAAAGACGACACCTCGAGAAATACCAGCATATTTGAACTGCAGATAATACGAGCCGACAACAGAAGGCTTCCTGACCGAACGGAATGGAACTCGAAGTCGGTGTCCTCTCTCGCCCAGAAACCCCTGAAGGCAAGAAGTAGACGACGCAGCGCATAAGACGACGTGTGCGCTGCGGTATAGTTCGGCCATATTCACGCACTGACGCTCCCAGTCCGAGATGTCGTCTTGTAGGATGCAAAGGGCATCAACCCAGAGATATGGGATTGACAAGGCCCGGGTTACTGCCACCGAGTCCCGAAGCACCTCAGTCATTTCTGCGTCAGTGATTGCTGTCTGGCGCTGACCTATGGAGAGCGTGGTAGTCTTGAGCTGGCACCTCGAGTCCTCAGCCGGGCCCCAACAGTAGCTGAGGGCTACGTATGTAGGTTTCTGAACCCCAGTGCCGACAGCCGTTACGTCGGCCCCGGAGACCAGTCGCGGTATAGGTTCTTGAACGTCGATAAGTCGTTCAGGGACAAACCCACTAGCAGACTGATCATGCTGATGCTTTTCTGTGCACTGAGCGAGCGTCTGCACCATCCAGTCCAGGCGATCATGCTGCGAGAATCTTTGGCGAGGCGGAGTAGTTAAACCAAGCCATATATCGGACTTCTCTAACCCTATACTCACGTCAGAACACTATCACTACACCACGTAGCCCGTACGAGCCAATAAAGGAATTATAGTGACCTGATAAGCCTTCGGCCAGACAGAATAGCGTGATTTCTACTTTCCCATCGTCAAAGCACAGAAGTATAATAGCACCAAGCAAACCGTCCCCTCTAATATCATGCTCAGAGGGATTTTTCCACCGGAAATGAATGGAGATTGATACTTCCAAAGGGTCGGCATCGGTGCCATTCGAGTCAAAGACTCTTCGAATCTCGTCTTGAGTGTCATTGCAGGTTATGACGGAACGCAAGAAGTCGCAGAAACCGCACCCTTTTTGTGCGGACTCAACGAGTAGAGGTAAGCTAGGCAGTGTGTCATCTCGCAAATGTTTGATCCTCGTACTACGTATCGCGGTGTCTTCTGACGCAACGAGGCGCATTGCGCTTCCTGAATCCCCGTACCCCTCTTTAAGAAAATCCTGATCATCATTAAACAAGGCTGCCGCCTCGCAGCTCGTACACAACCTGGCGATTTCCAAGTCCTGGCTCGGCAGATAGGGTGTCATGGTCTCGGGCTTGACGTGAGAAGGAACGGGATAGACTGAAGATAAATGATAGTCTCCTTCACCTAGAGAACGAATAGACGATAGTGAGGCAGGAACAAGGGTGGTCAGATTTCAAAACTACGTATTCCATCAACTTGGGTTACATACAAAGCATTGATTGCCGTATGGAAAGCCGTCCTTTTGCATCCTCCTACACATCCACCTATCTGAGCGCAGCCGAGCTCATAGCTGAGCGCGACGATATCTACGCATGCATTTTGCTATTGGATGACTTTAATGCAGCCTGCATAAGCCACTGGCCTGGCCAACATGGCCCCTAAAGATGTCGAAGCAAACGTCCATGGCAAAATACAGGGCTCGCGTCTAAATGTCTTGAGCTGACAGCTGCAGGCAGTTGTTTGGTTTTCTTGCAGAAATGAATGGGCCCACATTCGGTAGCGCTTTTCCAATAAATTTTCGCTCGCCCATTTCCTCACTTCCTTCTTCCATCCATCATGATGGTTTTCTAACCAAAGAGCTGCACGCACGCGCGTTGTCTTTCCGTGTGCACTGCAAGGACGTGTCAAGGACAGGAGATTTACATGTGCTTGCGCTACATGTCTACATATGATGCATTCATCTGCTCCCTGAACGCGATGAAAGCGGTATTTGTTCGTGTTTTCTCATGGTAGTAGGTATTGATCTGCTTTTGATTGTTATCGCTTTCCCTCGTTGAGCCTCCCAGTCTCGACTACCCTCTCCCTCCTCTACTGCGACTTTTAGTCTTGTATTTCCGAGACCGAGGAAATGTACACCCAGCTTCAAATTATGCTAGAGCTTGCCGTCTCGAAATTTTCAAACAACGCGCAAGTGTGGACAATGAAGCGAGATCGAAACACCCTGTCGTTGAAAATCATTCAAACGATGGTCCGATGAGGATCTTGTGCCCTTCGGGGCGGCGTCATGCTTTGTTCTACGAGAGGAGGCTTGATTCTTACCGGAAATATTTATATACATGCTACTTGTAGCTATGTGAGATTTTCACGAGATTTCGCATGTGTTGTCGCGCATATCTAGCCAGATCAGTGTCACTATACGGAGATGAGCCAGATTAGATTAATATGTTATATTACCATTATGTGTTAAGTAGGTTTACCGTCCACATCTTTCCCAGCTTTCCTTGAGGAGTTAGGGTTCTGAGGTCCTTATCGTTAATGAGAGGCACCTCCTGCGTCTTGCCTTACTTGTCAGCCGACCCCTTCGCTGGCTTCCATTCGTGGTGATGCTCTCCTTTCTCCACCCCTCTCATGGGATCGTCTTTCGTCTCAAACATGTGCGAGCCAAAGTAATCGAGTTGGGCTTCCATAAACTGAGTCGGCAAATGGGTCTTAGGGGAAACCTGCATGTTAGTAATGGACATACTCTAATAGAACTCCGCTAAAAGGAATGAAAAAATAAGAAGGAGCCAGGGATATTAGATATTCAATACACGGGAATAGTAGTAGAAGTGAGACCACCGTGAAATCTCTCAAGAGAGCTGGAAACGACTTTATATGCAAGAAATCACGTACCGAAGTCTCATACTTGTAGTATTCCAGCGTCTGGCTAATAGATGGAACGAACAAGTCCGCCTCGATAGCCTTCAAAACAACCCTCTTCGTATGTTGGAAATTTCCCACTAACTCCTTCTCGATCTCCTCATTCCCGAGGACGTCGTCAGGATCGTGGTCTGGGCGCGCATACATCTTATCGAGTAAGTCAATGATGTGATCAGCCTTGATAATACACCCGCCACGCCACAGCTGCATGATCTGGCGATAGTCCAGCTTCCAGTCCTTGTCTTTATCCTTTTGGCGAATGAGGTCGAGGCCCTGGGCAAAGCAGGCTAGGAAGCAGAAATACGTCGCCTGATGTAAGTCTTCGACAAATTCATCCCGCGATAAATTCGCGAACACTTTTCTCGCGTCGGCCCGCTGGAGACCGCTTCCTCCGGATTTCCTGTTCTTCATCCGCCGCTTGAGATCCGCGGATGCGCAGCGAAAGAGATGCGCGCTGACTATCGAGGCAGCGGGCACGTGTCTGGCGACAGCCTCTTCGCAGGTCCAGATGCCCGTGCCCTCTTCCTCGTCGACGTCTTGCACGACTTTGTCCCTGATCTTTGACACAACGTACTGGCCGTTCTTGTCTTTTTCCCGCTCGATGCCCACGCCGATACCCACGAGAAAGCAGCCGCGCAAGGGACCCTTCTCGTTCCACGATTGGAAGATATCGCCGACCTCCTCGTTGCTCATGCCCAGTCCTTCGGTAAGCAGCAGCCACACCTCGGCTATCACAGACATCATCCCCTGCTCAATACCATTGTGGACCATCTTCACGTAGTGCCCGCTACCCCCCGGGCCCACGGGGTTCGTGCACGGGCGGCCCTGGGCATCCCTAGCTGCCACGGAGCGTAGGAACGGCATCACCTTCTCGAGACCCTCGGCGCTGCCGCCGGGCGACATCGACGGGCCCGCCCGCGCGGCCTGGTACCCGCCCGATACGCCGCAACCGATGTAGTGCACGCCCTTGGGTTCGAGCTCGCGCTGGCGCCGCTCCGTGTTCTCCCAGTGCTCGTTGCCGCAGTCGATGATGATATCTCCGGGGTTGAGATGCGGACGCAGCGACTCGACGCATTTATCTGCTGGCGCGCCGTGCGGCGTGCTAAACACGAAGACTTTTGTCTCGCCGAGCTTGGAGCATAGCTCGTCGTAACTCCCTGTGCGGTGAATTTTGCTTTCGAGGTGGATGTCGCGATACATCTTCTCCAGCTGGTCCATGTTCTGGTCGCCTGGTACGCTCTGGTCGTCAATTCCCTCACCCACCATGATTCATTCATACAACGAGCATTTTCATATTGGTGAGACGTACTTGGATCGAAGAAATACACTTCATAGCCTTGCTCGGCGAAGAGTAGGCTCATCATGCCTCCCATGCTCCCTACCCCCAAGACGCCTAACTGTTGAGATGCATTAGGCGACATTAAAAAAAAAACGAGTAGAGGGTCGTTAGAAGCGCCTCACCTTCTTCACTTCGAAGCCTTCCATTTTGTCTATGACTTGGTCTATCGGTATCGCCTTATGAGCGTCTTCAATTTAAAGTACAAGCCTTCGTTATTTTCTGGCCTTGGCGTAAGGGTTGTGTATGTTTACTGAATTCCTATTATATAATGTGATAGTTTGCCCTTGAAGTTATTTTACAGCACATTTATGCGTGAATTCAACTCATATTCGACAGTCTATATGTCATTGTCTCGTCATAATTCATGGGAGACCCAAGCAGGTAGTCGATAGTCGCTCTGATGGGGTCGGAGCCCCTACTTATTATCGTTGACGTCAGCGGTTGCGCAACATATCAACGTTCCCCGTCCACAACCCAACATCCGCTTTTGTGAGAGAGGCAACTTCATTTCGCGATGTAGGGAGTTCTACAAACTGATAAATAATAATAACGTGTTCATGCGCGAATCCGACTAAGATGACCAAAGAACGCCAAAATGGACAGGATAGATGTTATATAGATACTTTGATCACTTCGATATTCTTGCCAACCAAAATCTGCGCCCGTCTGAGTTCTCGTTAGGGGACCATCGACCTGTGAGATAGGATATGAGAAGAAGAGTAGAGGATGGTGACAAAACAGTCAACTGGTATGATGTTTAAGGGAAGTCAAAATCCAAAATAAGACTACTATACTCGAATGTTCCAGCGAAATCGGCGAGTATAGAGTGAAAGGCCAGATTGTCGCTGTGTACACAGACCTTGACACCAACTATAATGACTGTAGTTGTCTTGCTCTCCAGGTTATTACTCCTATGGTAGAATGATACTGAGAAATTATCATACGCGTAGAGGGCTAGAGCGGGCATCAGTATATGGAAACGTTTCGCAAGAAGAGCATAAAGACCCGAAGGCACATAACCCCGCGACTCTTCAACGCTGAAGTGGCCGGAATCATTCGTCATGGAAAGGCTCTCTTGACGTGAACCAGAGAAGGCAACATGCTTCGATACTCACTGCAGTAAGAGAGAGGGGGGAGGGTGGCTGTTACACTGGTGATTCTAGACAACCAAAATGAAGATACTGGGTCAAACCACCCCGAATGGCGTCTTATCCTCTTGACCCATAGTATAGTCCTTAGGGCATGTAGCAGTTTGGCGGACCCTTATGGAATCAAGGAGTATTGAATATTGCAGATTTCTGAACTCATGTGATCTGGAGTATGAAGCATGCGCTCGTGCATACGACATGCGCGTATATGGCACATCGGCTTTGAAAAGGGAATGGGTACTGGGTATAACCTAGATACTCCTTCTAAAATTCACTGCCTGCAACGTCCCTGTATTGCGGTGCTTAGCTCTGGGAGTTGACGGTTGCAGCGAAACTTAGATCAATCCGTGAGGCTCTACATTAGTTCCTACCACCCAGATAAATTAAGGGCATTGGTAGAGATCATTTGACGAATAGGGGGAGCTAAGCTTTGATAATAATGGGATGAGAACCCAGGTAGGTAGAGCCGTGCATCTTTGTTCCCGGCAGGGAGAGAGCTTGTTAGATGGGACATTCATTCTGCATCTGTTGGTCAGATTGATCACGAGGGAAGGTATCGGAAAC
Organism: Xylaria sp. FL0933; assembly: GCA_022578765.1. Classification (NCBI taxonomy): domain Eukaryota; kingdom Fungi; phylum Ascomycota; class Sordariomycetes; order Xylariales; family Xylariaceae; genus Xylaria; species Xylaria sp. FL0933. The sequence goes on along the minus strand of MU389720.1, from coordinate 786,021 downwards.
TATTGGAAATGGTTTACACCTTGCAGCCGCCCGTGGTAGAGTATGATTTGTTGACTTCCAACTCTGTTTCAACACGCCTTTTGGAAGCTCAAGCGCGAAATGTTCGGCCATAGCCGACAGCGAAGTCACGGTGCCTAATCGGACTGGGCTCGTAGAATCTCGTCTGGGCGTCGACGGTGGAGAACAGTAGTCAAAGTACCTCCGAGGTAACCATGAGAAGCAGTCTGTAAAACTTGCCTGTTCCCTGGGGGTCGCGCACAAAATTACCGTTAACCAGCAGTGCGCGAGTATGGAACCGAGCAGAGAATGATTGAGCTATCCTGCCTGTACCACAGATTCATCTGCCAGCGAGCGCGACACAAGTCGTGATAGGAGGTCAAAGATGTGGGATAGGTCTTGCGTGATACCACCGCAGGGGCTTTCCCATTCAACGACTAGCAAAAGAAGGTCTCATAAACACGAGCCACGTAATCGTTGTCGACTGCAAGGATGGCAAGATTGTCTCCGCATCAAAGCTGAGTCAAAGGCCATTACTTAGGGCCGTTACGCTGATAGAGCCGATGCTGGACTCCCAAGGTGGACGAGTTAGAACGGAGATCGAATTCATTAGTACAAAAGTTGTCACGGGACGACAATGCATGAATGTGAAAAAGACAGGAAGAGTACAGCCCGCAGACAACTGACGGGGTAATCAACGGAATCATTGTGTGAAGGTAATGTTGACGAGCCGATCCCGGGAGTCTACCACTCCACGTTGTGCAGCCACACACAAGATGAATGAATGCTGACATTTATTGTGCATTTCGGCTCGATGGATGCCAGATGTCGTGGGGGGAGAAGAAGGGGAGGAATGAGAATCGCCAAAGCAAGGGATCTGCAGCCGCGTCACTTTCGTCTACTTCGTTTGTCACAAGCCACAGGGAGAGCGGTCGCAATAAAACCCAAGCCGAGTGAAGGACGCCAGGTATGGTAGCATGAATGCTCAATGCAATGTAAGCGTTATGCGCGAAATTCCATCTACACTCGTGTGTGAGTATCTTAGTTGGAGAAGACAGGCGAGAGAACATGTGTACTCCGGATGCAGCCAATCCGCGCGCAATGTATGTAGTATGGAGACTTGGGACGCCCATAGTCTGCTTTAGAAGACATTTTTGGGAGAGAATGGGGAGAGGGGGACAAAGTGGGCGGTCAGACTCAAAAGTCAGTCGATGCTACCTGTCGATAATGGATTTGTTGATAACGGAATAACGCCGAGACTCAAGGTTTGGCAGCCGGTATCCGCATGTGTAAGTGGAAGTGGAAGTGGAAGTGGATGCGGTTGCATCGTCATCGGGCGCATCTCGTCGTAATGAAAATATGGTTTGAATCGCCTATAGGATTTAGGTAGCCAGGCCTATTATTAGGTGCTCTTAATGGCAAACATGGTTCAAGTTCGTAGCACTAGTTACTATAGTTACCCTGATCACACACAGGACAAGCAGCCCCCGTTCGCTTCCGATATGCCTACAATACTATGAAGACCAAGTGTCGGTTACATCAACCGAGTCGTTCCCGAGACAGTCTGGCCTATCACATGTGTCAAGAGCAGAAGACATCCGATTCTTACACTACAGTAGGCGCCGGAGTGACGCCCTATACTAAAGAGGGGGCGAGCTGATTGTCAACTACCATCCGTTCGCACGACTCATCCCGCCCCCTAATCCAGCAGCGTGGGACGCGTACAGCATTGCTCCTACACTTACCTTTGTTTGAATGGGGTGATATGAATATGGACCTGGTTTGCGTCGGGGCCTGTTACCTTGACACTATCCTCAGGCAAGTACACCCTCCCCGATCCGTGTAAGGGAGACGTAATTTTGGCCGGGTATAAGCATTCGGCCGTGGGCGCGCCGCTGATTGTTTGCATCGTCGCAGTGTGCCTTATTATCCAGACGAGGATTCGAAATTACGTGCCTCGAATCTCCAAGTTCGCCGTGGTGGTAACTGCCCGAATACGCTCGAAGTTCTCCAACAGCTTCTCCGACAAGAGCAGGGTGCACGTCAAATTGATAGAGTTAGTCCATACCTGGTGACCTGCTTACCTGCTCGCCATGCCCCAGCTACGGTGAGAATTATTGAATCATTTGGCGTGGACACGCCTGTAGACTTTTCGCGATGCATATTCAGGGATAACGAAGAGGCGGCGAGCAGCTACATTATTCGTAGTTCGGCAACCGGCAGCCGCACGCTGGTCAACTATAACGAATGTGAGCCATTTTCGGAATCTTTTCCTTTTGCCACTGTCATTGTCGAGAGTGTAGAAACTTCTGTTCGGGAGGACAACCACATGTTAAGCCTATTCCCACAATTCCGAACCAGTCCTGGATTATGCGTTAAACGATGATAACTGACAGTTATATCTCGTCGTAGTGGCCGAAATGACATTTGATGAGTTTGTCATAGCCGCCAAGAGCTTGGATGGTGAGAATGCTTGGTTCCACTTTGAGGTACGCAGACCGATTATTAGAACCTGAGCATAGCAAGGCACAGTACCCTAAGGTATGCACAGGGTAGAATCCCGGCGACGACGTTACAGTGCATCCATTGGCTGAGGCGGTCAAAGCCCAGGGCGAGAGTGAGCGTTGAAGTCGAGAAGCCGGGTCGAGAGGGGCTAGAAAACTTGGTGGCCGAGGCAGACGTGGTGTTCTTCTCACGCAGCTGGGCTGAGGTGCGTTGTGCATCTCTTCTCCCGGAAGAGGTCCCTCCCTCAGAAGGCTTGGGGAGTTGATGAGTTGACTATGACCCGGAATAGAGTAAGCTCTACACGGATGCCGAGCAATGCCTTCGGTACGCATTCGCCTCTCACGTTTCCCATTTGGGTGAAAGTCTTGCTCCCGCATGCTTCTGCATAACCCCGAGACGCAAGAATGAAGTCGAACCCTTACCCCAAGCGGGCAATATTTTAGACTTACAGTAGACTGACCCGTGGATTCTTTTGCCAGTGTCCAATCGGCGAAAGCCCGGAGAGGGTGAGTTGCATCTGGAGACTGACACTGCTCACGAATTGTTGCATCCGTCTGCAGCCGGCACTGACCAGATAATGGTTGCAGATCCCATCTCTTCTGTACGTGGGGTTCACAAGGCGCGGCGTATTTGTCGCCTGATGGAGCCATCGTGTCTTGCCAGGCAACGCAACCGGGCCAAACGATCCGGGTTATCGAGTAGGTCTAACAATTTCCAACTCTCTGCATCTATTGCATTCTTTGAAAATGCGGCCAATGCCAACCCGAAGGGACAAGCGAGCAACGGTGACTAACAGCATCGCTGTGGTAGCACTGTTGGAGCAGGTGACACGTTCATCGCCGGGATCTTATTTGGATTCCTGCACTATGATCACAACTGGGACAATAGAACCAAACTCAGCTTTGCCGTGCAGCTGGCTACCTGCAAGGTTCAACAGGAGGGATTTAACGATCTTGGTTTCAAGGCGTCCAGGTGCCTCGCGGTGGCGTCTTCCTCGGCATCCGTCCAGCCTCAAAGTTGACGAGAGTGAGGATTACTGGAGAACACCATTGGGGCTTACTGGAGAGGTGAATGCTAAGCGTGTACGAGACTTTCGTTCGTTGGACGCTTCTCGGACAGCAGGGCTCTAGGGTCAACGGAGAGGTCGTACATTAGCTATCAGCGTCAGGCTTTAACCCGTCGTCGGCCTAGTATGGGTACGGCTTGCATAGATTGACCTGTAATCACGCGCCCTCTAGCGCACAAAGGACATGAAGAAACAGGAACGAAAACCCAATGCTAACGTGATCCCCTTGGTGCGGAAGGATGTGGCAAGGACTGGCCGAGACTAAAAGATCGTCTTGGATATAATACGTATGTAGTGTATGTATGTACGCCGTGCGCTATGGAATAGGCAAATGGCGCATTGGCGTTATGTCTGTGACAAGAAAAGGTCTCGAAACCATGTGGATGGGACTGGGAGGGTCGGCAAATCGCACGAGAATCATGTTAGTGAGGTCTGGCTGTAGATAATAAGCGGTGAGACGCTGTGGATCAAAGAGCTACGTTATACCTACCTACACGACCCAACAGCCACGCCTACATATAGGTTCTGTAGGAACGTACATAGTGGTGAGAATCCACGCCAGACACGAACCTACGCAGCAGGGAGGTGGTAATTACCGATAATATACACTATCGCTAACAGAAGCGTAGTAAGATGACTGGGGCCTTGTAGCTTAGCATGGGGCGTTGCGGAAGGACAAGCAGCTTATCCTGCCATTGGACTGGCGGAGACGAAGAGTCATGGTTGGCTAGAACAATCCGGATGCATAGTGCACAGTAGTGCATGTTTTCTGTAGGCCCCCAACCCGCTCATGATTTTCATTCACGTGCCAAGATTTCATAGTACCCTGAAAGGGGTAGGGAATACGAACGAGAACCATGTCCCACCAGCCCAGCCCAGCGCTAGACGCCGCAAATAGGAGCGCCGGAGCCGCCTGTTCGTGGCATTCACCCCCGGAATACTGGGGCCCCCCCTCCGTCAGCCGTACTATCTACCGTAGTAGGAAGCTCGGTGACTCGGACTGATCGGTGATGGGATCGATGCAAGGCCACCCTGAGGTAAGATTGAGTGTGACGATGAAAAGATGGGCTGGATGGAAGATCCTTGGAGCTTACGATGTCTCAGGACGGATGTGATGATCTCGTTGGGTCTCGGTGATCCTCGTTGACGACGCTAGGAATTGTCTGAAAGGCGCGCGGGCGCGGATCCATGATGATTGAAGTTGTGCAAGACCCAAGTGGAAATGATACCTCTCTCTATATTGCATCCACGGCGACTTGAAGGGACGAATACTACTGTACTTACTATCGCATACTTACAGCACTCGTAGTGTGTATCCAAGTACGGTGGTATATGAAGCCTGACAATCCTGCCGAGTCCCTCATCGATCGCTAAGACCCGTGCCACGTCGTTGGTGCCTTACCAATGAGAAACGGCTGCATGGCCAGAATAGGAGCGAGCTGGGAGGCTACTAAAATTGGTCTAAGTGGCCTAGGCGAACCGCTCCGGAGGGTGAATGACCGCTCGGCATTTTGGCCCAGATAAATGGCAGATTGGACGCTGCTCATGACGCAACACGAGCCGAGAGGGCTTTGGGCTTGAGTGGCTATGGCACCCCCCACCTCGGACAGGAATGGCTGTGACTCGGGGGTGCTGTTGGCCAGTCTGGGATGAGGAGAACTGACAAATCTCGTGACAGGGCCCCAGAGTTGGTTGTGCATACTTGGTAGTGTCTGCAAAATGCACTGCACTAAGCGCGCCTGGCCAGATTCCTGCTTGCTTCCAAACATGGAGGGGCCTGTTTATCCGCCAATCCAATGAGTGCGAGGCTCAATCATTGGGTTTGCGGCGGGGTTTTCATCTGGGGGTTTCTTAAATGCGTATATAACCGTTAACCACCGCGGTCACATGCCAAGCACATTGCCCAGTGTGCTGTGTATAGACCACATAATAGGAGAACAAGAATGCATATGTACAGTATTCGTCGACAAACTCAGGACTGCTTCCGTGGCAAGACTGCATCAGGCGTTACAGTACCACCGCAGTATGTAGAGCATAATGGAGGGTGGGCGAACTTGTGTGTGGGGGGCCAGTGATAACCTTGAGGGTTTTCGTGTGCTGATGGCGAGATACGGGATACGACCAGTGCACTACCAACTAGTATTATTGCTGGTAGGTTCACGGCGACGGGACGAGGCCATGGCTGTTCCGTTGGTGGCAAGTGGCTTCCGTCGAGGTCCAGTCAAGCCCAACCTGCAGGAGCATGATATTTTAGATTGAGATAGGATTACATGCAGTGTTAGAACAGGTGATGCGGTTCCGCCGAGCTCTTACCCAATAGCGTTTGAAAAGTGCAGGTCGTAGCATTGTATTTGACACGGTATTATTAGCTATTAACCACCGACCTTAGGTACCTACATAGTGGGCACTAAGGCATTATTAACGGGCGAAAGGCACAGAGGGAAGGGACAGGGCATGTAGCGCGGCATCCTATCCTGGCTTAGGTACATGTAGCTGGACACTTGCTCGTAGCTGGGGATCCCCCTATTGGGCTTCCACGAACGATAGGCCTGCGGCCTAGTAGTACCTAGTGAGGTTGCGCCGCAGCGAGTAATACAGAAAGTACCTAGACCTTGATTTATTCCGCATTAAACTGCTTAGTAGGAGTACCGGTTACCTCGTGTAATGGCTCACCCTTTTCCAGCTCCAGAACCAACGGTCACAGTGGTGACGATCTTCGACAACTTCAACCAGCTTTAAAGCGGCCCGCTCTGGTCACTGTTGGTTGGCATGAGTCAGCTTCCGCTCATGAATAGGAAGCTATTAAAAATTGTGCCGTGCATACCTGACGGTTTGCGCTACCTACGTAACGTCTATTGTCTGCCCTCGAGAAATAGAAAGGAGGAGACGTTTATAATACTGATACATCTAGGAATTGTATATATCAACCAACGACATTCGTTGTTACACCGCCCCAGGACTTGGTTTAGGAAAGTATGGGCCAATTGTCTTCGGATGTCCTTAAAGTAGTGCTCGTTTTAGCATGTACAGTACTTTAGCAAGGTAGATGTTGATTGGTAGTTGAGGTAGTTTTCAAGGATCTATCTGATCTGTGTGATGTTCGAGATCCGATAACAAATCTAAAACAGCCGGTGGAAATAATTTTATCTATCCTTGTGCACTCTACGTAACTTCGCGAAGTACTGCACATCCAATATACCGAGACATCCCTGGAAGGTTTTAGCCAGATTATCTTTACCTTTCTGTTAAGAAATACTAGCCGGGCATAGTATCGATATGGGTGATCTTAAGTATAGTGTTTGGCATGACTGCAAAAGTAGCAGTGGCTTGTGATCACCATGCAGACCTCCTACACCACAGGTTGAAGCGCAGCCCGTGATTCGGCGTGTCGATGCACATCTTAAAGACCATCTTTAAGTATTAGGGCATTGTAGAAAAGTAGACAGGGCATCTTAACAATGAACAACCGGAGTCAAAAGAAGTAACGGACATAATCATACAAAATAGTCGTAACACCCGTGTAGATGCACTGTAATGTCAAACTCCGCGGATAGCCACGAACTGGTGAGCCTGGCTGCAAGCGCAGCACATGGAGTAGCACAGCTCAGGCGGTGTCACCGCTATACCTAGAGGGGGAAACAAACTGGTAGGTAGCATCTCGTCGATCCTAGTTTACGCTATATATACTTGAATCCAGCACATACCACACTGCCAGTACGGAGTACTAGGAGGAAACCAGTTGATCATGTATGACGGCGTTATCTTTCTCCTATCGTGGGATATCGAGACACGTCAACAATCCTGTCACCTGTCAGCATGTTTTCATAGGATCCTTTACTACTCTATAGGCATCCCCGAAATTGAATGTGAAATGATGCGGACGGGTTAGTGTTGGACACTTGGGTATTGAGGTGGGACAGCTGCCTCAGTCACTTCGACCCTACGTAGTAAGGCTTGATGCGAGAGTCCTAGCTTACTTCTGGTCAGTGAATGCTGTGGACATCGTGAGGCTGTGGGCTGTGATATTACGCTAGATCCTTTGGTACCAATTCTCCGAGACCCGTTCCCCTCGAGCTCCTCAAATTGCACGTGCGTAATGTTAGAAACTCGTAACTACCTACCCAGCTACAGGAGGATACTGCATTGTCGGGACTATGACAATTTGCCGTAGAATGCAAGGTCAGGACCGAGGGCAAACTTCGTTGGTGTAGGTCTGCATTAGCCTCGCTCAACCTGTCTGACTTGCATCCCACCTGCTGGCATGCGAGCCACATATACTACACGGGTACATATTAAAGATGAAAAACACCCACTGCTTTACTAGTATACTTCCCCACAAATTCTCTGAGTACAGCGCAAGGTAAGACCTTGGCCGAGTTAGGAAGAGGTATGGCATTTGTGGCGCTTAATCTAAGGCTAAGAGCATACATACTGAATACACTTAAAGACAGCGTAACCGTTGTACCCTTTTTATCTGCCTTGCCTTATCTGATGAGCGAGCCAGTTTTTATAGCCAGAGCCTGCGAGTATACTTTGGTATTTCCTATTGCCTGCAGGCAAAATCGAGTCCTATACTACCGCAAAATGGACGACTCAAAACTGGGAGTGTTTCATTGTAGCATACCCTACACTAATATATATTCGCAGAGAGGTCTTGACTGGCGGATGACTGGGTTCGGAGCGATGGCGCTACCCGCTACGGTATGTAGTTCGGCGACTTCGGCTGCATATAAAAAAGACTGGACCGTTTTAAGCTCAGCATAGACAGGTCGCTCTGTACGCGTACCGGGTCTCTCACGATCGGATACGGAGTATGGTGTTTTGGGTGTCCGTGGTTGCTTGGTGGCACCCATCTATTTGCTTACTGACGTACCATGGTTCTCGACACTCTGCAATAGCCTAGGGAGATACGGAGTACATGGAACGATCAACATTTGTTTCTCCCTTTCGACTCAACTCCCTGCCATAATCTGCGCAACGACACTATCGAAGAGCTTACGACGCGAATCACTTTTAGTAATGCCATCGCTTTGCTAAAATACTAGTGTGCTTAAAGTGATGTTCGACATCGTAAGAGTTTCAGAAGCCCTTGGATAGCTGCCTAATTCTTGCGGTCTGGTCTGGTATGGAGATACTAAACCTGAACCAGGCAGAAGAAAAGGCCGAGCAACGACTTCAAGAGAGACGCTATGTCAAGCCCTTGCTTTACACAGGACGGGTACATCTTGGCAAGTAGCTGCATACCGAAAGCGCATACTACTACGTACGGGTATATTTATATACTGCGTTCATGTTAGTACGTACCTAGGCAAGTATGTGTATTTTGCAGTACCTACTTACTATAGGTACTCGGGGCATAGCACAAGCCGCGGTGTGTCCGCTTCAGGGTCTACAGCCGTGACTACGCTACACTGAAGCCGTGCACCCTAGGTAAGCGTATGGGCACCTATCAAGTTGAATTTTCCCACCTACCTTCTTCGTCTCTAGCCGCCACCAAAAGCGGCACAGGTTTCATGGCAGCACGAGCCTACAGGAACAGCAGCCTGGGCCCTGGGCAGTGGCCTGAGTCTGCTTGAGTATTGATTTTGGAGCCCTGTCGTTTGTGCTACAGCTAGGTGCGTAAGGAGCCAATCAATCTCTTTCGTAAACCGAGTATAGTTTGTTAATCCAAGTATACTACTTTTGGCCAGCCTACAGCAACGACGTAATACAAACCTGGTGTCCCCAGATCGTTTCAAGCCCGCCAGGCCATAAAAAGATAAAACCAGTCCCGCTGCTCTGGTCGGCAATGTTGACGAATACGGTGTACTAGTACACTACCTTACATACATCTGCCTTTGTCAACCACATCACTGTGCTACAACGGTGTAATAGTACGTAAATGTGAGGTTGACGATCCCACTCATGTGCCTCTCAAGCAAAACCTCATGCAGAGGCTCTCTCTCATCGAGCCTTTGCCTTTTGCCCAGCGGCAAACTTGGCCGCAGTATGCTGTACGCTCTCCGCGGCAATTAGCTGCGTTCATTTTATTTCTATGTGACTCTCTTGACTCCACGTAGCAGTGACTACCTATATGTAGTGGTACCCTTAACTTAAGGTATGTGCCACTCATGACGGAGGGCATTGTTTCCATGTAACAGGGACACATTCGCAACTGACCAGGGCCGAATCTCATACCAAGTAAGATCGGTTTTAGCAGATCAGTCTTAGCATTGGCGGTGGCGGAGATCCCTCAACCATAAAGACGTGCAAAAGGGCCAAAGGGAAGCAGAATACAACATGTGTCTTAGCTGCATGCGGTCGAAACAAACAAAGGTCAGGTCTCGCAAGCGGGCATGCATGGGGAGATGGGACCTTGCCCGGTAAGAACATAAATCAAACAAATTAAGTTGGCATGACCCCAGGCCAGCTGGATACGGAACAGCTTCCTACTGCTAGTACATAGCAGCCCATGCGCTGGTGCGTGCCTCACAAAGGACATGCATAATCCGCATACCAGCAGTCTTCCCAGTTCTTGTTGTTGGTACGTTCTCAACGCAAGAGGTCGGATTACACTACCTACTGGTAGTCATCAGCAGTCGTTGCGGTGGCCAAAGCTAGCCAACGAAAACCCAGTCTACACTAAGACAGTCTAGCGAAAAGTAATCTCGGCACACGCCCCAAGTCCTATGCAGCTCTCCCCTAATCCGTGTTCCATTCCACCAGAAAACAAGTCATTTGCCTGGCCCTTCTATGGTATAGTAGCTCTGAAAATCAGACAACGGCCTTACCTAGTATCGTTGGCTCAACAGACTAAAGCTGTGTGAGCACACCCTTCGGGTTAATCTAACCAACAACCAGAAAACCGAGGGCCTTAGCAGATCCTATGCTACTCTTGTTCCATATGACACTGTAGCATATGATGCCTACACTACCTAGGCACCGCAGTACCTTACCACGCACGCAAGCCTACGAGTCCCTTCCCCTACTGCATATGCCTGGCTCGCCTGGTAGGCGACAGCTATAGAGTATGCGCTATACTACTAGTATGGTAAGTGGTATACATAGTACGTAGCATAGCGTTGTAGAGTGTGTGAAGGGGTGCACCTGTGGCAACCCTTTCCCTCTTTATCCGTTCTATTGAGCTATAATCTGAACTACGGCACCTTGACAGTACCTCCGAATAATATACTCAGTGGTTGTCGGTGAGCTGTTCTCCACAGCTATGTACTTAGTATATCCTAATGAAGTCATCTAGTATTACAAGTGGATAGTACACTGCCTCGAGCGACGTACGGCAAACATACCATGCGTATAAACAGTCTTTCTGGATAGCCCCCCTATGCTCATACTGAGTGCGCATAGCTGTATATGTATCGGCCTAGTATCTAGCCAGCATACCTATGCGTAAATAGGTACGTAGTACGAATATAATGAAATGTCTTTGCTACTGGCAGGGGCTCCGCATGGTCGGAAGCCCGTCAAATGGACATGGGTCTAGGGTTACCTTTGCAATGGAACCGCCGTCGGGTTAGAAGCGTCCTTAGCGTTACCGAGATATGTAGCGTGGTGGATCCTTGTATTTTTGGCAAAGAACGGCAAGCTATGGCCGCTTGAGTCGTGACCCTCACGCCCCCCTATGTCTCATGACACACCTCCTTTTTCTCATCGAGTCGGCAACCGGCGGCCAGTGCCTGCCTGGCAGTACTGCTCGCAGACAACAAGGGGTACAAACCAATAAGACAGAGCGATAGGTACACGGCCCCTGTTTCCATCATCGCCCGTCCCAATGTTTGCACGCGCTCTACTATGTAGGTACTGGTGTAGTATACTTACATACTTAGTAGTACCTACACTAGCACACAGGTCCCCGCCAACCCCTACCCTCCTTCCTTCCTTCATCGGCCCACACTGCCATTCGGACGGAAAGATACTAGCACAGACTAGTATAGCAACAAGGCGCGCTGGGGGGCCCTGCATCCCGGCAGGGAATGTCTTTTGTCCTGACGACTTGTTCCAAACTTCGTTCCTTCTCATCGACCGGGCTCAGTGTGGGGCTGCACGTTCTCCGTAGACTGGGAACGCTAGGAAACCTTGAATGCGAGGGCCATGAGAGTTGAAAGGCTTTTTGCAACCTCCCCTAGTCTAATCCACTTCACCAACGCTACCATCGCAAAACCCGCCCCGTCCCCTCCCCGGGCCATGGCTCGTGGGCACAATGGACGAGGATCCTTTTCTGACCTGCTAGTATAGTGGTATACGTAGTGTGGTGCACGCACGCCGTGTGCAGTATGCGTACTCCGTGCTCAGCAGAGCAATCTCGTCTGATCCCTGCCGGAACCATGACGCAGAAAGAAATGTCCCGACGAACCGTCATACAGGTGAAGCAGGCACATGAGCACACGCTCAGTTGCATGGACATGCCAAAGCCGCCAATGTCTCTAAAAACGTATTGCTTCTCGGCCCTACCACCCCAATATAATCCTCCTTGACGCCGCTTAGCCTTCAACGGCTCTTGCCCAAGCTTCATCTAGTGTCTTCTTTATCATTAAGTCCTTGATGTCAAACATACAACATTCTTGGGCTAGCTGCCTATTCCAATTCCTTCTCTTTCTCCTCCTCAGTACATAACAACTCGCTCTACCCACCTCAAAGCTTCTTGCTGCCTCAAACGCTACCGTCCCTCTAGCACATACGATCCGGTTTTACTTTGATGAACGAGTGTACAGACTGGCTTAGCACGATCAACTGCTTCAGCGTGACTTTCGGCAAAATGATGCCCTCTGTCTTCATGGCAGATGGATTACAGATCACACCGCCTACACATACAAACCAAACAACCCTAGACAACTTCTCAGGGCCACAGCCAGGTTTCCCAGATGCATGCCGCAGGATATCTCGTCATTCTAATGGGCAAAGGACGCCAGGTACCATGAGAGTGGTGAAGCCTAATAGTGCAAACAACAGCCCACAGAACATGATGGCTAGACGAAGGATCTTGATGAACGATGGTAACATGGCTCGGCGGCGCCAACAAGCACTAGATCAAGCCCTCCTGCAACAAATACAAGATGCATCACCATACTATACAAACCACCAAGACCCAGTCAAGCGGAATAGCCGTCCTGTTAGCTGGCATCCGAGCTCGCACATTCCAAATGCACAGCAGATGCATATGCAAATGCCCCAGGTCGACTTCAATCAGTTTGCCATGGCCATGACGACGCCATATCACGCAAAGGAGTGTTTCACGGGCTATCAAAACCTACCGCCAACACCAGCAGCATACTCGGGGCATACCTCGCCAGCATCTAGCTACTCGCCGTCACTGCCTTATGGTTCAGTCCCTCAGTATACTGCCTTGCCAGGATACGTAACCACCGACACGTCGGTTCCTGCACCACAACTGGTATCAAGCTACTTCAACACAGGTAGTAGTCCTGACGCCGCTGGAGAATTACCAGCCTACACAAGCCAGGCCCCTTACGACTGGAACACATATGCCTCTCATGGATTACAATCTTGCACGGCGCCTCCGACCCCAGAAGAGTTCCAGGGGGTACATCAGCCACAATCGGTACCTTCAGAGGAATCGATACCATATCAACCGCTTGAACAAACCGAGAATGAAGAAGAGGAGGGCGAGATTTTATTTGGTATGGGTCTGTACGACTTACCTAGCAAAGCGGATACAGATCCAGAGCTGGGTCACTATCGCACGACGACATCACAATTCCTGGACAGTACATACCGCAGTGGCAAAGGTTGGAAATTAGAAGAGGCTTGGGAACCACCTGCCACGGATGATGAAGATGCCGAAGAGGACGCCGACGGCGAGGATCAGGAAGAGGGACCTAGTCCTCCAGAGTCACCGCCAGCACAGCAGTCTTGGATATAAGGGTGACGCTCCGCATCACTGCTCTGCTATGCTCATGACGACTTTGGCACAAGTGATTCCAGGGGGTTGATGTACACAAGAAAGTAAAATATTCATAAGACAGCCTACCGTATGAGACTTTGTTTTGCAATAGGCAAAACCAGAGCTATACCGGGTATAGAGCTACGAAAAAAATTAAGAAACCATGTTCCATCCGAAGACCATAATTCTATGATCGTCCTTTGTGTTGTTACTACAGATTTGATAATAGCTTACATAACATTTGTTGGCCTTAGGCCACGGCCTATTTCTAGATGCTACTAGCAGTATGCTGCTACTATTTACACAATGAGCCGCGGCGGTTACTGACGTTGGTCAAGTTGACGACACGCTGTGGGTGTATACATATCAGAATGGATACTAGTCCATATGTGGCGTAGCTCCGCACATGTCTGTATATACAGGTTGACAGAATGATAATCCTGTAGCGCGACGCTAGGCACTAAGTGAGAAAAAGTACTATTAATCGCAAGGCTAATATAAAAATTTAAGTAGAAAACGAGATGTTAATTAATCTCGAGATATTTTTGCTACTCGACGGCCTTTGCTCAAGAAGTAGATAGAGGCTATTTCTCTGCCAAAAATTCCCTGTTGGTACAAGTCTTAGCGCCGCGCTACACGATTATCATCCTGTCAACCTGTACATACCTTTGCACTTCTCGATCCTGACCACAATAGGGCAAGGATTATGAGGTACTGCATGCCCTACCATGTAGTGTACGTTAATTACTACGCTACTGCAGTGCCCTTGTCAGACCCTTGCTATTGTCAGTACCAATACTAGCCCTACTGGCGCGAGTACAGGAGTGGCAGGGATTGCTTTCCTTTAAGTCAGTTTCCTTATGACCAGAAGACTTTTTCCAAAACTACCCTTTTCTCTTCTTCCTCCTGAAGAAAAGATGTGGGTCTAATGGAATCGACTCTGAGCCTACCTCTCACTACTAGGTAGGTACTTAGGTACTCCCTCACCTCTCGATATTACTACCCAGCTCTTGAGAAGGGCTGGGTACAACCGGGATTGTACTGCACGCTACTTCTGCAACCCTTCGTGATATTCTTCTCTTAATTCTGAATTTGTTTTCCTGCGCAGCCCCCCGACCCTTGTCTTTTCTGGAACGCACTTCGCATTAGGTATCTAGATACATGCAATATGCGTACTCCGTGACCAATCCACACCGCGCCACACCAATGAGTACGTTTGCAGTACGTACTGTAACTGATACCTTAGGTACAGGTCTCTAGGATGATAATCCTGTAGCGCGGCGCTAAGACTTGTACTAACAGGGGCTTTTGGCAGAGAAAGATTTGCTGTCTACTTCCTGGACAAGGGCCGTTAAGTGGCAAGAATATTTCGAGACTAATTAACATCTCGTTTTCTACTTAAATTTATATATCAGCCTTGTGATTAACGGTACTTTTTTTTATTTAGTGCCTAGCGTCGCGCTACATGATCATCATCCTAGAAACCTGTATCTTTAAGGGCCACTATTTCATTCTTTCGTCTTCTTATTCAAGAGCCTAGAAAACATGTGGGGTTTTGTCCTTCACGTGCTGCTGTACTAGGTACTGTCATGGTTATGATTGATTGTAGCAGGTTTAACGATTACCTACGTAGGCTTAGTGTGAATACAGTTTTTGCTCAGGCTCGACTGGGTCTATCCTCACTGCAGTCACTTGATGAAAATTTATGAAAAGTTATGCATACACAGACAACCCAGTAGTAGAATGGACTACTACTAGTTCTCGCGTAAAAGTCTGGTAATGCACCGCGAGTCCTCAATAGGTAGTAAAGTCCGCTGGAACCCGCCTACACCGCCTGGCAAAATCATCATCATGCACTACCTCTTCTAAGGCAAGATACTCATTGTTAGTTTCCGCCGCCGCTCGCCGCTTTGTGATTACTAAGGCTAAGTCTGGATTTTCCTCTTCTTGGTTGCAACATTTGTTGCCGGTAGGCATTCAAAGTGTCGGCTTTTTCTATTTGTTCTCTCTTTCGTAATACATTACATTGTTCCGCCTAATCTGCTGTGAAGTCCCGCAACTGCATTTTATAGGGATTAGAAACACCAAGGCCCTCGAAGAGTCTTAAAACGCGAACGTTAATTAACAGAAGAATAGCCCAGATTGAAATGCCGTCAAGCAGCCGTTCGAAGAGCGATGTAGCGTCGCAGAGACCTTGGGGTCGAATTTCAGTGACGTGTATTTCACAGACGCCGCAAGATCTTGGTTTCGAAAATCACCGAAAGGCTCCAGACCTTCGTTCACGAGATCGTCATCCAAACCCTCAAGAGGTTCAACGGGCTTGTAAACGCTGCTCGATCTTTTCTAACTTGCACTTCCGGTAGCCGCATGAGATGCTAGGCGCCTTCTATTAGCCTCTAACGTAGATGAAGATCTCGAGTATCCAGATGATGAAGGACATGCTGACAACTAGAACGTGAAAGAGAATTTACTGGTATCACTCGTTCTGTTGGGCCGTGGAGAAGATTGTCATCCATTAGGCCGAAGGAGTTGCCCGACAGGGAACTACGCGAAGTTCATTAAAGGAGAAGTTCGGTATCGAGCGTAGTTGCCTAGCTTGCTACTACAGGTATGTAAGGTTTACCAGCAAGACGACGAGTAAGAGGCAGAGATCTTAGTCCAAAGCAGAACTAACTTTTCTGTACGATCATCGTACCCTTGACTCAGACGAGTAGGTAGCAATATACTATATTGCATGATTCGATGGTGCTTCTGGTGTTGTACTACCGGTAGCTTAGGACTGCGCGCCAAGTGTAAAGTATTCGACAGCCCCCACGGCGTAAGAGAACGGTACTCGCGAGGTTATCGCTATCATCACCTACGGCATCCCCAGGGCGACGCCATCAGCGTTCTCAACAATAGCTGCGTGAAGCAGACCGTTACTACAAATACCGTGCCACTCGGGAATAAGGGGGAGCTCTACAAAACGAAACCCTACTCTAAGAGCGTCATCGACGAGAGTGTCAGCTTCCTACCTACATACTCAACCACTCGCTAAGAAGAGTCACTTTGTACTACTACTTTGCGGGGGAATATGCGAGAATGCACTTGCATATTTGCGGTATCCATCATGCCAGGTGTTCTCCTCTCTGCGGCCTGTTCCTGTTCCTGTTCCTATTGCTGTTGCATATGTGTTAGATTAATGTAGTGTATTCCATTCAAGTTTCTCCCTATTAAATGCTATGTTAGGGTATGTAGGGGATGGGATCCTATACGTACTACCTACCTTATACCAACATACACATTCGGTGATTCTAACGCCGCTATTGGAACCCCGCGCACTGCCCGTCTCTCCCCCCACTCCCTAGAGCCTAACGAGCCAGCCACATCGAGACTGTGTACGACAAGCTCAGGCGAAACTCTAACGCCAGCTAAAATTGACCGTGAACCCCTGTTCACGAAAAGACAAGGTAGGTCTATGCTGCAGTCACAGTTTTGGGTTACTAGCGGATAGTGGATACTGCTGCATCCTAGTATTCGCCAGCGGAAGAAACAAGTTCTAGCTGACAACTCGGTTAACTTTACTATCTATTAGGTCCGTATGGATGGATGGTAGCAAGCGAAACACCCATTCCATGAACTCGCATAATTCTATATATTCCGCCCTTGGCACTGTATCTACTAGAGAACCGGCAGGGATGAGGACGGCCCTTGCGTCGTTGATTTTGATCTTCTCCCTATGCTGAGGCCTCTCGCTATCCCTCCCCCTGCGGTTAATTATACCATTCAGGTCGCATCATGAAGCGCCTTACAGGGTCTGGCGCACGGTCAGCATCAAGCAGCTGGACGTCACCGGATCTTCGTGCTGGATATACGACGCCCTCCTTTTCCGAACAACTTTGGAGTCTATCACGCACTCGGAAGGAGGGCTTACGGATGGATATCCGAGGGAAATCCCTACCGTAGCTAAGCTCTAAATGACAAAAAGGCTTTGTTAGCCTTGGGCACATCGTGATATCCGGGCCCACGTGGCTACCTTTTTTTCTTATGCATGCAGCCACTGTACCAACACCGCGGACATATGGTTGAGAAATCAGTTGCAAAGAGAAGCCGCGGCAAACTCCTAAGCGTCATCCAACTGGTTGTACACCCACGTCCCGATGACACCTCAAACAGTCGAGAGGGAGACGACACATCCCGCCACCGGACAAAGTGAGATTTGGCACAGCATACGGGTAGTAGTCATGCAGCACAGATCCCGATACTGCACTGCCGCCCGCCACACCAGCAGGCGAGAACAAATGATGATACATTTAGTTTACCAGAGTACACTAGATCCATACAGGCGTGCTAATACTCACAAGGCCCCTCTGCCGCCGCAGTCGAGAAGACCCCTGGTATGATACAATCTCCGAGGCGGAACTTTAGGCTCGAAACTCGAAACGCGAGATCAACAATGGCCACTGTAGGTCTTGGTACGTACGGGTTTTTCGGTTTGGTTTCCAGCAAACGAGTCGTGGCACATTTTAGGCGCTGAAGAATATAGGCGGGAACGTATCATGGAGCAACTTAGATGAGTTCATTCTGGAGAAGCATATTGATATCGACCTTAGCGTAGGTTCGGCTAAGTGATTACCCAGGCAGTTGTGTAGAGAGTACTGGTATTACAATTAGTCAGAGGCTATCCTTGCGGAGTACTCATTACATGTGTAGAGGCTGATCGGTGCTATGCAGTATAGACGCTACGCTAGCATCAATGCAGTATCGTGGTTGTCAATGCATTCTTGAATCACATGTGTGATTCGAGAATGAGAAGCGCTAAGAAGTATCTTTTCACTCTTTCAAGTAAAGGTGTGCACTAGTATATAAGGAGGTTAGAGAAACAGCCACGTTATTGCTTGGTATTTGCCTCTAATGGTATGCCGCGCCGATTACCTTAGGTAGGTACGTACTTTATGGTGCAGTACAACTACTAGCAGTGCGCCTGGAATGAGACCCAAATAGCGCCGTAGAGAATGTTATACCGCTTTGTGGGGCATCTAGCAAAGTTCATTAGCCTCACGGCGATTCTTGGGGCTCAGCACCATTTTCAACATCCACAAATTTCACTCAGCCGGCCCTTCTCGATTACCTACTAGGAGGTACGCTGCAGTGTAAATATAGCTGTGCACAGCTTCTGCAGTGACGAGGAGTCTAACGCTAAATCACTAAAGGAAACAATGAACAAAAGCGACTAAGACAGCCCAACGTTCAAGATTTACCACCCTCGGCACCTCCGTTCTCGAGTTTCTAGTTTCTTATTACGAATCTTGAGCCTCGACATTGGCCTCGTCTACCGGCGTCAAATCTAACGCCCCATCGTGCATGCCACCATGGTTCAGTATATCCACACGCCCTGGCGAGACGAGGAAGAGCTCTTACGAGTCCGCCAGCAGTTTTATCCCTCCTCGTCACCATCATCCATCCACGCCAGCGCCAGCGCCAAGCCCAATACCCCTACAACGGCTCATCACAATCACAATCACATTCATGATTACCGTAACAGTAGTAAGTCGTGGAATGCCAACGCCGCCACTGCCCATCGCCACCACCCTGTCTGCAGCCCAGCCAGCGCTATGACGGGAGCCCCCGGCTGACGAACCCCGAGGAGATGAGGATGCCGACGGTACGCACGCTGCTCTAACCATCGCCCTCGATGCCGAGAGGCGGCAGCAACAAGCCGTCTCACGTGTTTCGATGTGGATGCAGCGCGGCGGCTGCCCCCACTTGGTTGAGTCGACGGCCCTTTTGACGGCCGCTGTCCTCAGTGATCTCCACGAGTCCAGGACCAAGGCTAACTCATCTTCGTACGCTATCCGAGCCGCCTACTCAGCTGCGTTCAGTCGGTGTGTTCACTCTCATTTATCGTCCCCGTTTTGATTTTCAGTTTTTTATTCCCTCATAAAACCCCCACTGTCTCTATTTTACATTACACATGTGTTGAGAATTGCCTTGCTCTCCTTCCTTTCATGGCTCGCTCTATGCCCATTATCGGCAGTCTTCGGCACTATACTCTTTGGGAGACATAGTTAGCTAGCTGCCCGTCATACGGATGACCCGCTCTTAGGTGTCAAAGCTCCGATATTCGTTTTTTTTTAATCATTTAATGTTACACTCTGTCACTTGGAAGTAATCGACACAACCTGGCGTTTTACTTCTGTTCAAGCAACCCCTGACTTGAAGAACTCAATGGGACCACTAACTTTATCCATCGTCACAGCTTTGTCACTGGTTTACTCGATGGTCAGCAAGACAAACTCCGCAAAATGAGCATGTATTCGATAGCTAAGAATATCGGTCTACCGGCAACCTTTGTTGAGCTTAGACACCAAGCTACTCACGAACAACTGCCCTCACTATCTAAACTTAGGTCTGCCGCCAATAAGGCACTTGCATGGATCTGGGACTTCTACTGGAAAGACCTCGCCGCAACTAACAAGGGGGATTTGAAAGAAGACGGCTCGTCAAACTCACAGAGGGACCAGCTTCTGAGATACTTACGGGAGCAGGACGATACCTTAAAGACTGTGTTTCAAAAGGAGCTCAAATCGTGGGCGGAGACGCCTTTACTCCAGGCACTAGCAGACATTGCCGAGTCTTCAGAGGATCCACGAGTCATATTACGAGCGCTTCAGCTTTCCCGTACAGTACTGAACGGTGGCTCTCATATACCGTCAACAGTAGCATTAGAAACTCTTCGACAGACGAAGGACCTAGAAGCTGTGCGGGTCGAGCTCCAAACCTTGCATGAAGAGCTCGAGAATACCCAAGTACAGCGTGTAGAACAACCCCTCGAAGCGTCCGACGAGGTACCGAACCAGTCAACAGGCTGGACTCGGTACCAAGGCACATGGACGCCAAAACCTATAGGAGTAGTGTAGCTATTATAGTGATTATACACATGGTAAAGATAGGCGAGTTTGTGCATCAAGAAGCAACTACTTCAATGCATCTAGCTGAATTGGTAATATCAGCAACACAACGTTAGCCATGAACGGCGTCGTTTACCTGGTCATAACACGGTGTGTTGGACAGTACGGCGTGAAGACATTGTTTCAAGCTGTTCATTTAATACCCGGGTCCCAGTGTCAATAATCACATGATATCACTTCGTCGTTGACCATGAAGAGGTCAAGTTCATTTGATATCGACAGCTGTATAGCTCATACGAGGGATGATTCGAGGCGTATACGCACGGACCCGGAATACAAGTATATCGATTCGGGTAGTAAACTGATGAGGTCGCAAACATAAAGCGTGTGCGAATATGTCATTACCAGCATACCACAGGATCATCTAATACGCTCGAGCTGAAACCTGGAGTTTTTGGGGTTTGCGCCATCATTGTTTTGGCTTTCTATCTGGTTAGCAGATTAGGTGACGTGAAGCATTACAAGAAATAGCATGTTCGACTTTCTTCATAAGGTGCAGAGGAAGGTGACCACAGGAGAAAAATTCGATGTCGAAATGCCATGGGATAAGTTTCATATAAGTGATAACAATACTGTTCTGCTTCAGGCTTACCACCTGTCAGCGACACTGGCCAGCTGCGGGAGATGCACGAGCACCTTGCTCACGGGCCGCACCAAGCGGTCGACGTCATAATGATCAAGAAGCTCCTCATAGCCCTCTCCATCCGATAGCTCTCCATAGCTAGTTGGATGCATCCGTGAGTAAATCAAGCAACCCCATTTGTCAGCCGGAAATATATGTGCATCCGCAGCAGGTAAAGATCGAAGACAAAGAGGGGCTCGGATTGAAACTGCTTATTTTTCCTCATGAATTTCATCGCGAGAGCTCCGTTAAGGTCATTAGCTTTGAAGACTACGAAATCAAGATCGCCAAGTGCAAATGTGAGTTCACCAGCCCATCACACCGGATATTCCGGGAACATATGATTGGGCAGGCGAGGCGATGTGGGAAGAAAGTACCGCGGATGGAGAGGGGTGGAATGACATATTTTAGGTTGTCCCTCCAGGTCCTCGATCATACAGCGACTAACAAGGAGTTATTCTTGGGATTATAGCTCGCATTATCACGCGCCATGCATATCCAGTCGATTCCTATGTGTGAGTATATCCATCTATCTGGAGAGTTGTCGAATGAACTACTCTTGGATCTACCCGGCCGCATCTTTACTCCACGGGGAGCCGATGATATTTGAAGCTTAAATAGACACATATGCGTCAAGAACTTTAAGCCGCATCCAAACTAATAATAGCATCTTGCAGGGACGGGGAAGAGTGATAATTATGCGTATATCGTCGTCGATGATAAATCCCTGGATGCCGTGATTATCGATCCCGCGAATCCCGAAGAGTAAGTAGCCGAGTGCTCAGAACTTTAATACTCCGTCTTCTCCTTCACTCTAATCAATTCGGAGAGTCGTGGGCAGTATCTTATCCTTGGCTGACATGCCTTTGTAGAGTTGCTCCTGTCTTGAAGGAGGCTACTCAAGCCGGCAAGTTCAAACTCACAGCTATTGTCAACACACATCAGTAAGTCTCTATTATGCCGTCCTCCTCTTATGTATGATCGTCTACTGATGCTTTATACAGCCACTGGGATCACGCAGGCGGCAACAAGAAACTGTTAGCCGAGCTTGGGGTACCTAATCTTCCTATTATCGGTGGCAAAGATTGCGAGGGTGTCACGAAGACACCTGCGAACGGCGAGCCATGGAACATCGGTAGCATCACTGTGAAAGGGCTCTATACGCCATGCCACACCCAAGATAGCATCTGCTGGTTTGTGCAAGATGGCGACGATAAAGCTGTATTCACTGGGGATACACTGTTCCACGGTGGTAAGTCGGCATTTTGCCTCAGCCACGCCCAGGAGACCCGAGCGTGAGTGGCAGAAATATGAAATGACCGTCACTAAATCATATGATTTGCAGGTTGTGGAAGGTTCTTCGAGGGTAATGCCGAAGAAATGCATACCGCCCTTAACAAGACTCTTGCATCTCTCCCGGATGACACCAAGGTTTACGTGAGTTTATGCCTTGTCACGTATCCTTCTGTACCCGGGATTGCAAGGCTGCATGCCCATAAATGCTAACCAAATGAATGATTACTATAGCCTGGACATGAA
Source organism: Xylaria sp. FL0933 (assembly GCA_022578765.1). NCBI lineage: Eukaryota > Fungi > Ascomycota > Sordariomycetes > Xylariales > Xylariaceae > Xylaria > Xylaria sp. FL0933. The sequence goes on along the minus strand of MU389720.1, from coordinate 763,444 downwards.
TACACCAAAGCAAATGTCAAGTTTGGTATCTCCGTGCTGCAGAACGCCGCGATCCAAAAGCTACAGTCGTTTGCTGAGAGCAACAAGGAGACGCAGGGAAAATTCACGATTGGAGATGAAAAGGCATGTAGTGTACACCAGCCCTTTCAATAATACGCAAACTGACTTTTCATCTAGCAACATAACGTATTTATGAGAGTGGAGGTAAGAATCCTCGTTGCTACCATAAGCTAGCCCTTTTGAAACTGTGTCGCTGATTGTCCCTTTTCACAGGACCCTGAGATCCAGAAGGCTACGGGCAAGACGGACCCCGTCGAGGTGATGGGTGCGCTACGAGAGATGAAGAATAACTTCAAGTGAGTAAGTATTAACATGACAGTTCTATCATTCATTGTGCATCGGCTGATTCACCTGTAGGATACCTGCCGAGAGTAAAATTTAGGTATGAAAAGGAGGGATACCACCCAGGGAAATGAACACAGGGGGTTTCTCGATATGAATCAGCGCACACGATTTCCCGGTTTATTGCGCCTGAAATGACTTGTCACTGTCAAGCAACATGTAGCACAAGCAAATAACAAACATAATCTAATTTACCTTGGTGTTACCTCATCACCTCCACGTACCGTAGTGCAGAACTGATTGCAATTAGGTTCAGATATCACTGTATTAGGCGTGACTCATACTCCGTACTTTATGTACATATACTCTAAGCACTGCATCATACAACCACCAGCTACCCATGGACACGTCTAGACCTAGTATTTCCGTATTTAATAACGAGGATCTGTCATACGTGCCCTTCCTAGTACACGCTCGGCTCAGAATGCATCGATATGTCTCCCAGATTCCAGAATGCCATTGCTTGAAACATCCCGCCCCGCGAGGTATCCGTATCATGTCTCGCGGTTTGCACTCGGCGTGTCACCACACTGACTCTCCCACGGCCGTGGGATGTCACAACACAACTCTTACTAGATCATTCGCTACAGAGCAAACAATCTATATGAATGTTTGCTTGCGACTGTTTGTCGACGTAGGTCCGGTTTGAGACCTGTAATCTCTGCTCAAAGTATCAGTTTGCACATCGAGATGTTGATCGCCATATCAGGGGCCCGTCGTGTGTCCCACGCCCCAGTATTGTGACTTGCTATCCTCTTCGGCCGTTAGCAGGGTGCACGATGACGCTCTAGAAATTGAATTAGCATATGTACAACAATGTGCTCCAGCATTGCTCCGAGACAGTAGCCTGGATGTGATGCGGAAGAGACGGGATATAGCTTGGAGTCATATTGAATATACTCATGAAACACTCCCATTATGTTCGTACCGGTAGGATATTTCACGTGGTACTTGGGTAGGCAAAGTGGTTTATCCCAGTGAAGTCGCACCTCGGTATTCACACGAAGCTACACAAGGTTCGCTGTAGACCCCAGTCTCTTCGAGCTTTGTGACGTGTATAGTTCCGTAGAAGCTGTACAGCAACTAGGGATAGGTACATCAAGCGCATAAATCTCTTTCGAAAGTGTGTCTGTACGCCCTGAGGGAACACCGATCTGTTACGAGCACATCATGGGTAAAATCTGACAGGGAGTGAAATGAGGATAGTGTCACCAAGCAGTATAATCTCACCCACGAACCAGTTATGTAAGACGTGACGAGAGATATAGCGCATCGGCGAGATGTCTTCCCGTCATTCCTTGCACCCATTGCTGGCTGAGCTGCCCTCGTCTCCGCTCCGCGCAGGGTTTCCAAACGAGATACATGTAGCATTCTGTATCTCAAGCACGAATATCGTTTAGGAACCTGAGTGACTGACGTGTATTAGTATAGAAGTGTGGTAGAAGACCGAGGATTGACCTGACTGGATTGATTACTCAATTCAGCTTTCAAGCTCACGGGCTGATAATGGGTCTGCTTACCTACCTACTTAACTACAATCTATGGCACCAAGTAGTGATGATCATGCAATCGAATCATTTCTTAGCCTTGCTCTCGTGACCGATGTACGCCCAAGTATACTTAGACCATACCCCCGTGCTCAATATACCAGGTGGGAGCCTCTAGACCGAGCTATCCGTCTCTCATAGCTTAAATAGATGCATTTGAAATGTCTCTTTATTCCGAATCATGGCCAGTATCCCTTTTCAACTACTTTTTCTCTAGAAGATCGTAACTTCGCTTCTAGGGTAGCTGTATCTGCACAATGCCATTATGGGACTTATAAATATAGAGAGCAGCTTAAGTTTTTTTTTTTAAGCATTTCCCATCCGGGCTTGGTGAGAGATTGGGGAAAAAAATTCAGACAACACAGTGAATTCCATGCATTTACTGCCCTACTAGTTATTTCCGGGTCATTAAGATGATTCTGCTGCTACACTCAGTCAGCGGTTTTGAGTCGATGTGTACAGCTTGCCGTCGTTATTTTCCCTTCCGCCTATGGTATATTCAAGGGCTTCACGCTCGCGTCTATTTATGCCTTATCCCATTTGGCGGACCTCTAACTCGTAATGTGTATATTGACATGACCTTTTGGGACTTACATATGTGCCATCATTTCTGGATTGATTTGTAAGACTGAAGACAAACATTGAAACGCGCTTCTGCCGGCTCAGTGTCATGCTACCTAACAGGTGGATTAATATGTAGTGGGCCATAATGAATCAGTGACATACATTTATCTCATATCTTCAGACTAATTCTGGAATCCATTAATAGTCTAGGTACTGGTTCTGAGGGGAGCGAGATAAGGGGATCCGGTATCGGGAATGTCGGGAATATGTGACTACTGGGTCGGCTTTGGCCCCAGGAGCCAACACACTTCCAATTCACCTCTTCGAGACAGCATAGACGACCACACGGCTCATTAAGTGGAAAGCTCTAAAGATGCGGACAGCAGTGGCATGTGAAAGGTAATTGTGTAGAAATAAACTAGGTTTTCTCTGGCAGCAGTTGTATTAACTGTGTATTAGGTGTAGGTACGCACATCTCGCTTTTGCTATTGGCAGCTATTCCCGAGCGGCGTGTCCCATAATGAAGATCACCGCTGATTCGCTTCTATAAAAAGGAGATCTAAAGTCAAATGTCACCACACAGGCGAATCTCCTTGCCGTGGGTGTTTACGAAGCGGTAACTCGGACACCTGCATTCTCACACCTACCACTATCACAGGCTCAACCTCGAGGAGGAAGAGGACAGCCTCACAGGCCTCTCAAAAGACCAAGTCAGAGGCAAAGAAGCGCAGCGCAGCTATTAACATAGCGCCTACGAGCGACGAGCTCGCTAGTCACTTTGCGGGCTTAGACGCTAGCGTCTTCGCGCAGGCCTTCGCCAAACTCCGGGTTCAGTTTCCCGAGTGCGGATTCCTTCACCCGTCTGATCTGGACCGTATTTCCGACGATATCTCTGACGATGACAAGCTGAGGCTCATAGCCATCCTTGCCGTCAGTTGTAGATACTTAGGAGAAGCTGCTGATCTTCATCGAGCCGATCATGTGGCTTTGTTGACACGAGAATTACAATGTCGGATTACGGCACCACCGAGTCTGAGTTTAATCCAATGTTTCCTCATCATGGCGGTCTACGAATGGGGAGAAGGCGTCGGGTATAGTGCTTGGATGTACGCAGGCATTGCTGCGAGGATGGCACAAGTCTATCGGGCTACCAAGACGAGCGAGCGAGATTTGAAAGCGACTACGAATTCACCCGTGCTGTCTGAAGTAGAGATTAGAACCATGTGGACGTACTTTGCGATAGACAAGTTGCTCAGCTGTGGTAAGCAGCGCCCGGCGATGATGAAGCCGGAGGATATCGAGGTTCGTATGCCGCAAAGCGAGGAGGATTTCGTCTTCGGAGCAGAACCGCGCGAGGCACTTAGCTTTGAAGAACTTACGAGGGATGAATCCCTTCGTAAACGAACTTCTAGTGCTGGGTTTCATTTTTGTATTCTCGGTGTGTACTGCAACATCCCCATACCTAGTCTCTACATCCTCTTGTCTCGTTCCGTATGGTCCATCAGGCCCTATTCTCACCGGAATTTGAAGATTCAGACTATCTGACATGTGTCTATGTTTGCAGTAAGGGGCCTTGATATTTGGCATAAAATACACAGCTGGATAGTAGATGGCGGTAGAAGGCAACCGCGAATGACAACACCAGAACACTGCCCCTGGAACCCAACTTCCCAGTGGGCAAAGATGAAAGAGCAGTTGCTGGCGTGGAGAGGAGATCAAGACCCGAGACTGAAGTATCCGGATAACAAAGTGGCGACTCACGTTCACTTTAGGCAAGGAGAGGTCTTTGCTTACATTAACCTGCTTTACTACCTCTGGTAAGTCCTCCTCATGCTTGATCCATGACTACATTCTGATAGACTTCGAAGTATCATTTTCCTGCGCCGGGAATACATCGCTCTCCTGCCTATAGCCGAACGAGAGCCTCGCGGACCTATCGACCCGCCATTCTACTCAGAAGAGGCGCCGCCAGGGTGGTGGCGCCAGAACACGGACGAGCTCTTCGGAGCGGCGGCGCAGATATCATACATAATGCGAGATCTCAACAATCTCGACATCGCACTGCACACGCCGTTCACGGGTCTCTGTGTCTTCACAGCGGCGCTGATGAACAGATACGTCGTGACGTTCCCTAACATGCACCACCCAGAGGAGCACGAGCTACGAAGACAACTGGCAGAAGAGAACCTGGCGGACCTCGAGAAGATCGCAAAATTGTGGAAGCTGGGGGAGGAATGGGTGCAGGTCATCGGGGCGGCGCAGAACCTATACGACCGCGTGACGAGCAATTGCGCGCAGTCCGTCAGCCACTCCCGAAGCGACTACCCGCAGCTAGAGAAATCGGTCAACTACGCGCCCATCGGCGGCCTGTACGGCCACGGGCGCGACGACAGCTATCGGCGTCCGGACACGCGACTCAAGGTCCGCGAGGCGGCCTCGCTGGCGCATCCTCACCGCTGCGCAACGAGGGCGCGGGAGACAGCAGAACAGGTACAAGATCAGCTGTCTGACCAATCCGCCTCGGCAGACCCCTTTGCTTGGCAGGAGAACGCGGGCATCACCGGCGACGACTGGCGTCTTTGGTCCTTCTGGGATGATCCTCATCTGCTGTCCTGGGACACGTCCACCATAGGGCTCTGAAACGCCCGCGCGCTCCAACGGCGTAAACTAATTATCTACCTACCTACCTAGCTGACTATACTAGATAACGGACTCCGCGCATGCATCAGCCCGTCTCCTACTATATTAGTAGCACTGAAAGCATGGCATTCCCTCGATCTCGAAACAAATAGCATCTATTTAGTGAGCTTCCGGGACGGGAAGGTAGGGGTGTTGCACCCAAGTAGTTATCTGATGTAGTGTACTAGTAGTAGTAGCGTATATATATAGCGTGTACTGCGGTTGAGAAGATCGCCGGCCGGGATCCCGGCGATCCTCTATATTACGCTAGCATCTCGGGGGTAATATGACAAAGGAGAAGGTTGCAACTTTCCTGATGGGCTAATTAATTAAGCCGAAGGAACTGCGCGCCCGAGAACGTGCCAACCTCTCTTTGGCCAATCAACAGCACGCAAGCTCTTGCTGCCGTACTGCCGTATATGATTCAGGGGGATTGATCTTCATCACTTGACAGACGGGGCGGGTTCTGTCTACAGTACATATGTCTATTGGGAAGATCTTGACGTGTATAGCTGGATAGAGTGGACAACTTGAGAGGGTCCCGGATGCCAGCATATCGATTCACTACTGCGTCTGGTATCTGATGGCATGTAGCTAACTGCCTTATTCGGATACGTCTCTTTGAATACATACTTTAGTGTGATAATTCTTCGGTGTCTACCGCACGTAGTAGAGTATTATCTAAGCTGTTTAAGAAGTCGATCCTCCCCGACGCTAGCTTAGTGGTATGGTATACTGGCCCAATATCTGTAAACCGGGCTGGTTTTGAACCCGAGCATCGTCTACACTAGACAGGAACCTCATGCCGGAGGCCTTGGTATCCCATCTACTTCCAGAAAATCGTCGACTACACCAGGGCGGGCAGCAGCCGCATCAGACGACCCTTTCGACGCAAATCTTGGGCCAGACTTCTCTAGGGTAGTCCGATTTTATGTTTCTCACAGGCGTGGTGTCTAGTTTATACTATAGTCATCTCGAAAAACTTGCCAAAAGCAGGGAGGTTGCACATCCGAATTGCTGGAGGAAACCTGATGGTGAGTCAGGGCTGCCCTGGCGAGAAGCGACATCGCTTCCCCTCTCATACAATATACCATGCTATAAAGAAGGCCCGTAACGGAAAGTACGGCCGTTTGTGCTTTGAGATGGTTACCAAGGCTACTTCACAACGATTGGGCTACTGTATACTAGAGTATGGTTGGTGGCCATGGCTTATACTCGGATTACTTGAAGATACCTTTGAAACTAAAGGCAATCTGTTCATAACGTGCATAGTGCCCAGACGGGCCTAGCGGGAGTGAGCAAAGTATAGAAGACGCACGTATACTACATAGATTCGAATGGCCGCCGAAATACGGAGTAAAAGCTACCGGGGGTTAAAGAGCTTTTGCCGATAGATGGGACGGCACAGCCCTCGTAAGTTGGATACTCACCTGTTAAAGTGCTTGCATATTGGCCCTGTGAGCATCATACATAGCGCTGTCTACCTACTTACGCCACTGCAAGGGGCATCTGTTCACACAAAGCTCGCCCAACGTATTGTATGGTGCAGCGATGGGCTCTAGAAAGCATCAAGTTTTACATAGAGACTGGCTACGCACCTCGTATGGGAATTTGTTTGCCTATTTTTTCTAGAACGGCATATTGTTAGCCGGACCACAAACGTCTGTGCGGGAGCTCTAGGTCGTGAGTTGCGTGTATGCGGGTAGTTTGAGATGAGCTTCAGCTTCGTCGGCTCAGGTTATCTTTGTTAATGCATGCATCGAATCGAGCTTCGGTTTCGTATGAAGATCTGGAATGATTCGATTGATGGTCTGTCTGCCTGGGGATGACTTCGTGATAGCCTCGAGAGCCTATCGTATTACAGTACTTGGCTGGGCTTACATGGCATGAACACATACTCCGTTTCGGTGCTATGAGGCGTGGCATCAATAGTATATAGAAGCAAGCATCATAGGGTATGGATGTCCAATATTCAGTAATCTGATTGCCTCAGCAAAGAAGTAGAGCATCCTATCCTAGCTGGCGCGTGCTTTGCTTATCTTGTCCAGCTCATTTTCCCCAGTCTTTCGAGCCCGGGGAACACGCCATTGCCAGAAGCGTTTGATCTTCCGGGTTACCGTTTCGATGGGTTCCAAGACTCCTAGCACGGGGGGGTAGTCAGGGCGGGGAGAGGGCGGGATGTTGATGGTTGTCTATATTCGATAAGGGTAGGCTATATTTACATGCGTCACCGCTCTCAATTATTCTCAATCTACTTTGGTAGATTTTGGAGAGAATAGCCGCAAACGTAACACACCAACGGACCGACAGGTGATAGATTCGAGCTCCTGCAGTAGTTGGCTACCTCCTGCGGGAAAACTGTACGGCAGCATCCTGCGGGCTGGTTGTAGTATATGCCTAGGCATCATTCGAGGGACGGCTGTGCAAGCCAACCTTGTCCATGAACGCGCAATTCCACGTCCGGGGTATAATATAGATGCCCAGTATATATAGATATATGTGTTGCAACGGTTGCAATTATTACTAATATGCTGGATAGGCAACAAGGGTGACGGGTAGTTGCCGTTGTCCAACCACCAGGGCTGTCGTCATGGTCAGCGTCGTCGTCCTCGATTACACAGAAAAGCCCACGAACCATAATCTAGAGGCCTAAAGGGGCCCCCTCGTCTAGCGTACTGTATGTAGGTCTAGTCGTCCCTAATTTGGACTCGGCCGAATGCTACTCTACCCTACCAACGAACGATAATGATATAGTATATGCAACGCAACAACGCTGACTTTAGCCAGGCCATTCGATTTTATTGAGGATTTGTCTCAGGTTGAGCACACCGGTCCTCTGGCGATTCGCGCATGCTGCTGCTCTATCCGCGCTGGATGTTCCCGATGACCTGGTATGCAAAGAGAACGTCGCATATATATATTCTTGGAGCTTGCGTCATTCTTCCGGCGGCAGTTCTTCTTTTACGTAGATGCCTCTAACTAGTGTAGTGGAACGACACTGGATAGGTGATTTGGTACTATCCAGCCCAAGTGATCTGACTTAGTATGTAACATCTGTAGTGTATGTACTCTATGCACTATGACTCGAATTTTTTTCTTTCTTTGTCTCTTTTGTGACTACATAATACTAGCGTAACACTACAAGCTGGCTAGCAGCAGGGGCAGATTCTGCGCTTTCACCGCCAAGTTGCGAGATGCACAGTATTGGAATATTATTCCTAGGCGGAGATAACTATGAACAAGTAACATGGAAGCTAAGAAGCCCCTTAAGCTAGACAAATTCAATATTCCATAGCAACGATCGCGAATCACTATACTGATAGTGGAAAAACTTCTGTTCAATATTCAAATTCTCAGTCCCCTAAAAATCCTTCTCTACGTGCTGAGCCTCGGTAACTACGGCCCTAAGCCTAGTTGGCGAGGTTGGTACCTTAGGTGTAGGTGACTCTGCAAGTAATCCATCGAGACTAAGCCGAAAGAGCTATTTAACAAAGTCTGCCTCCGTAAACGTTTCCAGATTAATTAGCCCTTACTCATCCTTGCTAGCTTGTCCGTTTCGGGTAATTCAAGATCTACCCTAGATATCTTCATAGACTAAGCTGCTAGTGTGGGCTAGCATCTAACTAGGATCGGGCTAGTGTACCCTACACGTTTCGCTATGAGTTCTTCGGTTGGTGCAAATGGTTCTCAACACTAATATCTCGTCATGCAACGGTTCTGTGGAACTACGTGTTAGGTGATAAGGCTCTGAGGGGAAAACGACCTCTTTTTATTTTTTTTTTCTCGGTCAATCTAATTCCTAGAGCAGGTGGTGCGCGTATGGATCTGCTGTTCAGCTCGTGGATAGTTAAATGGGAGGAATTTGACGTGGCCAGGATGTGGCGTATGCAACTACGGCAGGTATACGGCTCCTTCGTGGTAACTGCCGGTTCTGTCTTTTGCTTTCATATGGGGAGACTATGGGGTTTGGAAGTTGGTCAGTGCTGGAGTAGTATGAGCTGCTTTCTACCTAAGTGCTTACCTACGCAGGTGCGATCAACAATGCAACTCCCGCCTCGAGACTGCGCTGGTGCAGTGCGTTGTTCAGAAGATTACTAAAGAATGGTGGGTGTCAGATGCATTTTGCCTACTTAGAGAGGTAGCTACAGTAGTCTAAGATGCATGCATGACGAATCCAGTACTAAAAGGGCACTGGGTCAAGACATACAGTAGGTAAGGTACAGTAGGTGCTTGGGTATGGATGGAAAGGAAAGAACATTCTTTCTTCTCCAGTACCTGGGCGCGGCACGTGTTCATTTCTTTGTGAACATTCCTGTCGATTCTGGCTTTGCTTCTATTAGTTTTGCGTACCTGACATCGGGAGGACCCTTACTGGATGTCAGACCACTAAGGGATCCTAAATAGGGAAAATGCAACAGGCTATCAAGTGCAAATCTTGAACAAAAGGATGCCGATCTACCTAGGTGTAGGCAAATTCCATACCTGGTTGGTCGCAAGGCCAGCCGATCCAATTCCTGCCCAGGCACTGATAACATCCCCTAAGTGGACAGAATGGCTTGTTGCATCTGGGAAGGGTGGAGGGTAACGTAAGCCAGTCAGTCTTTTCAACAGTAGAGGCAGGTATGTAGAGGATCAGCGACGCAAAAAGGACTCCCTCCAAGAAAACACGTTACCTGTTCCTTGGAACTACCGCAGTCGAAGAGACGAAAAAAAAAGGCCGACCACTGTACTACATCGTGTAAGGCACACAAGACTCGTGCGCCAAACCGTATGCGCAACAGCAGCCCACACGCACACATAGACATTGCATCGCTAGCGCTGGGCAGTCGTGTCAACCAAGTGCGAAATATGTGCCTGCGTGTCCGCGACTACCTGTGTGTCGGTGGATTGTCGTGTGCGTGTGATACGACTCGGAGATACTATACTATATACTACGTTCACTAGGAGGAGCGCACCATCCCAAATTCCTGTATTGTGCCCGTGCTGTATGGCGGAGCACCCGCCCGAATCCAGGTTTCTAGGCCTCTTTTGTCCATACAGTGAGTGTGTAGTGTGTGAAGGCGCCCCCAAGCAACCTCGTGTTGGTGAGACAAGTCCCATCATGCCGCCTTGTATTTCATTCCAACCAGTCGAGAGAAAAGACTGATAGGAATATCTCTTTAGCGTACTGAGGGGGCCGTGTTTCCAGGGCCCACGTTTTTCCAAATCTGTCTTACATGTAAAGTGTGGGCGCAAAGTATTACTTGCAATGTAAAGAATGAATGTAGGTGTGGTGTGCACCGGCATGCCCGCGTGCAGACAAGACACATACACACACATTCAATAAGTGTGTGGCATTCCAGCGCCTAGATATGCAACCGTAACCCCGAGGTGAGGCAGAAATCTCACTGGGCGTAGGAACGAAATAATGGGCGATAGATGCGACAAGTACGGAGAAATGCGATACAGGATGCCTCACCTACCCTCCTCCCAAAGGGAGGACCGACGAATGGGAAAAAACAATAAAAGCCAATAATGGCAAGGAGTGTCATATATATATCTTTTATGGCAAATATGTGACTGTAGCAGATGGAGTAGTCGAGACTAATAGGAAGAAAGCGCCCCAAGAGATCTCGAGATGTGAAACTACTCTTGTTGAAGATAGTGTTGCGGATGCTGCAGTGTTTCGTTTCGACCTGTCCAACCGCTGTGCCGGGTTTTTGCTGTATCACTTATCACTGTATCACCTCTAATGTAGGTACAGCACTTCAAACGCATGGGTTGGGGTGTTTCGGCGGGCGGGCGGCCTGCGACCCCTCGAGAATCCTTCCTGTTAAGCTTAATCCTCGGCGGGTACCAGCATAGATAGATAGATGGATACACCATGTATGACATGTGGGATAAGAGAAGCAAACATCAAACGGAAACAATCTAGGTTTTGGAACCGACATTTACCACATGTGCGGTTCGACGTCACAGGTTGCACGCCTAAGCAATTCATTTTCAAGAAGTCCGGCCCTTTGTTGGACCACATTGGATAGATTCTTGCAATGCATCGAGTTCTTTCTTCGCTAAGATGGTGATAGCACATATAGTCTAGCAACATGCAATATTGGGTACACGATCTCTGCTTCAGCTTGTCCTTCTTATATCAAGGTACAGATCTCTCTGCAAGCGCCCGATTTGGGCGCGTAGTGATTCCGCTTGAATCCGGCGCCGGCTGTTATATAGCCTTTCTCCCAAAATGGGTCATCAGGTATCAATCAATTGCCGCCCATGTGTAGTGATCCACACCACCCAACCAAGCGCCGCCCAACCCGTTGTGTTTAAGTGAGTTCGCCGTAAGTGTCATATGGCGCCATATGGTAAAGGAAAAGAAAGGAAATTTCTGCGCCGGTTCCCAGGAACGCCGATTGTATGATATCACCGGATTACCCGCCTGTCCATGTGTAAACGCCTTGGGCCTCGTGGGCGCCTTTTCACCCCAAAGATAGAGTAGAGATAAGAGTATAGTGAGAACAAGTAACGTGAAAACTGAAAAGAGCGCAAAGGTATTATACCCTTATCTTCATGCTTCGCCGACGGTTCATGTTTAAGCCGCTTAGTAGGCTCCGTTTCGCTGTGACGGGAGTAATTGGTGTTCCTGGTCGGCTATCTACCGTTGGCGAATTCGCAACGGGTGAGGCAATAGCGGCAGCGGTGATAGAATTCCTTCGTGCGACTCGGAGGATCTCATTGTAGGTCACTGGGGATTGCACAGTAGCTGGCGAAGCCGAATCTAGTCTGTTGGATTCCTGTGACTCCTGAGACGTGTTTAGGTTCGAGAGATTGAGACTGCTCATTGAGGCGTTGTTCTCGGCGGCAGCCTTTAGGTTCGGACGGCTTCGCTTCCTAGCTAGAGCAATAGATTTCTGGAAGCGTTGAAAAGCTCCAGTTGGTGTCCTCGGTACTCGTGACTGTGGTCCTGGAAGTGCATTTGTTTCAATCGTTAAGATCGATTCACGTCTGGTGTATGGGCTTTCACTAAATGGATCCTGGCTAAGGAAGCTGGGGGATTCCTTGGGCAGGTCCCCGATGGACGCTAAGCTGATTTTCCTTGGTGGATAATCTGGGCGGCTTCGAGTCGCATCCACCCCGAACGGCGATGATACTGAGCGCCCGAAGAATTCGGATTGTGGCCTCTTTACGGGAGACACTGACCTCCGATTATTTGCCAGCTCGACTACACAAGGTTTACCCACGAACACGACTGAGACGGCACGAGCCGTAATTTCTTGGCTCTTCCTCCTGACGGGCGACTTCTCGGACTCTTCGCTCGAGGACTCGTAGTCATCATCCGAGTATTCGTCGGCTGAAGACGAGGCATCCTCTTCAGACGAGAGGTATACATTGTGTGTGCTATTGAGGGACTTGGTGGCGGATTCGATAGAGTTGAGCTTCAGGCTGTCAAGGAGCCGGGACGTTCTCAGGGTGTTTCGCTTCGGTATAGCGGGTGGCTCAATCATGACCTCCTTCGTCTTCATTTCCTTTGTATTTAGGATGGTTGCCTCTTCTATAAGGCACGGCTCATCATCCGTATCCACCAGCACCTCGAGGGGATCGTCTTTAGGCGTAGACTTCGACTCGGCCAGTGATTGTTCCGTACGTACGTCGGCGATATTCTCCATTGAGGCGACCACTTCCTCTGCTTTCACGTTTTGCCCATCGCGGGGGGTTGACTGCTCGACAAGAGACATGGTAAAATGCTGGCTGGCTTGAGAAAGGAAAAAGGGCACGACGGCTACTGCTAAGACAATGCGATCGAATTAACCACGAAAACAAGACGTTATAAGCATGTGCGTCGAGGCCAGCTCTCTGTCTTAGAATTGAAGAAAAGAGCACATCGTAATCCGGGAAAACGACGGCGCTGAAGACTCGAGAATTTCTTGAACGGTAGGAGAGGAATCAAGGTATGGCGCCGGGGGCAGGAGCATATACATACCTGGTGCACATATACCCAGCGGTTGTGGACGGAAAGCAGCGAGCTTGTACCCTTGTACCGTCGCAGAAGCAGGGGGGCTTGGGGGGCTGTCTCCTTTCCCCCTGAACCTGGGATGATGGGTGCAGGTGTGGGTCACCGCTTGGCACGCTATGGATTGCGCTGTGTGGGCTTGCTTGCAGGGTTGGGGCGTGCTAGCGCAGGTGTTTGTCTGCTTTTGGCAAGACCCGGAGTCGTCAGTACTGTACGCAGTAGGTAGTGTAGAGGACGCTATCTGGGTTCTGTCTCGGTGCGGACGGTACGCTACGGGAGCTCGATAAATTAAGACAGAGCCGTAGTCTGGAAAGAGCAGGTAGCGGCGGAAAGAGAGATTGGCTAAGACAATCTTTTCGTCGAACTTCTCGAGTGTTTCAAAGTAGACAGGGTAGTTGCTACCTACCGAGATTCGCAATAGCGTGGATCGAAGTTCCAACGCTCTAAATATTAAGTAATTAAAGTCAAAGGGAAAATCTACCGCGTATAAGTGTCTGTTTGTTTGACAATGAAAGTGAGCACGCGTCGAGAGATATATTGGTAGGAAATACCAAGGACCAGCGAAGGGTGAAAGCGGAATGTGGCGGAGGGAGTAGTTCGCGTTTTTAAACATCTCTGGGTCAAGATATTCCTGACGACTACCGGCCTAAGTTGTCATAGCCACCACCTTCTCGAGCCCGTATCTATTTCTGCCACCAACAACGCCTTTTGTCAATCTTTTGAAAAAAAGTGTAGTTAGTTAGCGACACAGTATACGGTTTGTACACTACGTATCGCCAATCCTCCTCAGTCCAACAGGCACCGCATACCTAGTCTCCGGCTTTAGGATTGTAGGAATGGACTTCGCACCCAACAACTTGACAATGAGCAAATATATCATGTGGCCATACACCGTTAGTTACCTGACTACTTGGGCAACAAAGAAGAGCATTCACACTACCTACTTTGTTGGTAACCATCTAATGACGGAACACGACAAGATAACACACAGTGCTACTTGAAGACGGATTTGAAGATCAATCCTACACGCATCCTCATGACGACTAACTCTGCTAAGAATGAATACTGAGCTCACAGACGAATCCATTTGCATCAGTAAATGTGCTCGTCAATTGTGGCAACTACTTACCTAGTGCGGCACAACTAACAGGTTGGAAAATACGTGTAGTGTAGACGGGTTCAATGCTGATTGGCTTCCGATAGAAGCCCGCCTCGAATGAAGCTCTCCCGACGAGTGAAGAGAAACCCGAGAACCGAATGCTTCGAACATCTACCTAACCCAACCAGCAGGATAGGCAGGGATCGCAAGCATCACAAACCATGATGACGCATCACGGCGGTTGATGGACGCGGATGTCATGCGAGGGACTCAGAGACGTCCGACCCCAAGGGGAAGTCCATCTCAATATTGCCATACCCTCTCTATATTACACAGTCGTGGGCGGGCTCAGTATCGCCGGCTGATATTACAATCCGCCAATCAGCTGCTGTCTTTGCCAGCCGTTCTATAGTGCATACCCACAATAACAGCCGACGACGTGCGAATGCTCTCTCGAACGGCGAATCTTTTCTATTGTAGACCCGGAGCAAGTTATCGCATAATGCTGACGGCGTATAGTCGAGATGCGGGCCAGCCGTTCCATCAGAGCTGTCTATAGCACCGTTGCGTTACTTGTACGGAGAAGCGCGGCAGCACCAAGCCTTATCAGACTGCCAATGAAGCAAGACATTAGAAAAAAGTGTCAATAAGTCCACCATTGCAACTCCCATGATGAACCCCGTTGATTGCCGTAGACCACAGAAGGGCCGGGAAGGACGACGAGTCGAAACGGGCTCAAGTGGTCAGGTGGAAGATACCAATAGAAAGGGAAGATGCCTGCCAACCACCACGCCGGACTGTTGGAGAATGCGAACCTCGACTAGCCAGTTGCAGGTGTCGCCGACAGTCTTGGTGATTGATTGGACCGTATCAAATCCAGTCCCTCTTGGCTACCGGTATATTTGACTATACCAACTGGATAATAGAATGTCTCCGGGCCACACCACCCATCACCTCTGGTTGCACTGCTTGAACGTTTTTTTAATGCGTTCTGCAGGTAATCAACCACTACTCCGCGTTTCTTTAACCACTACTCCGGAGACCGCTAGTCCATACGCACCTATCAACGATGATATATCAGTCTTTTCTTCCGTAACCCCTCCGGACTTCGTTTCGAGGTCAGCATCTCTTGGCACTTGTCATTCCTTACTGTTGCCGCTACCAGTGGCTGCTCTGTTCGTTTCCCCGGAATCGCTTTGCATACCATGCCAACCTCTATCTTTGTCATCAATGACGAGATAGTGGCGGCAACCTTGTCACCGTTCAAACATACCAACGGGTGCCATGGCAGACTCTGTTCGCAACAGGCGTCAAACATGTCTGACATGTCTGATTTAGTGCGCGCCCAGCCACAGTAGCCGTTCTGTAGACCACAAGCATCCAGCTGAAGGAGCAAAATCTAGGTTGTCTCACATGGAGGGAGTCTCATGGTATTACTCCAATCTCAGTATTACTTGAATGCCGATAAAATACGACTACACAACTGTTGCGCAACTTGATTCTACAATTACCTGTGATCCCGCCCTCCACAGCCGTTATCAAGAACACTGCCTAAACCTAGACCCATCTATGCGCTCACTAGACAAGCATGCGTGACCCTTACCCCCTGGCGCAGTTAGCTTAACAGACATGCAGAGGTATAATAGTAGTATGTTTTTGACAGACCGTTTTTTCCGACCCTACTACTCTATTCCATCTTTCCCCCAACTACTCCCGGCTTAATAATATCCTATATATGCTGCAAGTATGTTCACTCTAGTGATTCCAGTATCCGCGTATGAGAGACCGTTTGGCTATCTAAGAATAGATATCATCAATGCGCATCTGCTACCGTACATTCTATACATGTATGCACGTGTACAGTATGAGCTGTGCGCCATCCAATGACAGGGCTTGAAATCCCAGCCGCTTTCCGAAAGAGGCTAATATTGTTTCCGTGCAGCTACCTTGGTACGTACCTATCTCAAAAATCTGTTTCTATAATTGCATCACGAATCCGGGGCATCGGTTCAAGGGTCCATCCAGGCTGTGTTTGCCGTCAGCCTGCTTGTTTGCCAAATCGTACTCATGATCAAACCCGAACGATCAAGACCATCATTTTCTGAGCTCTATAGTAGTCTCAGTCAAGGAGAACCAACAAGTCTAGATAGTATACGTGCTCAAGTAGAACTCAAGGATTTAACCCTTGTCTTCGACTTGACATCCTTCTTCAGCTTTGTCGAGCGCTACGACGTCAGATAATGAAACATGAGATGTGAAAATATGAAGTTGTACCGCGATAGAGAACATCTACGATGATGATCCTATATAGCATCGAATACCGCGTATAGCTAGAGCAGATACCTACTAGCCTAGCACATGGGTACTATACACCGTACGTTGCAGAGTTTTCATATTTTGATGATAAACCCACCTGAATGTACAAGTCATAATCTCGTCTAAATTGGTTTGTTGAGGGAGGAGCCTGGTGGAAATTCCGGGCGACAAATCACACTGTAATTTCCTGACTCATCAAACACTGAAAGACATTAATTATGATATATATGATAGGGGTAAATTCGTCCCCTAAATTGCCCCATATTCAATGGCCAATTCATATTGTAAAGCCACGAGGCTCAAGGTTGAAATAGGTTGTTTAATTACTCCGTACGCACTTACGTAAACAAACTTCCTCTCGATGACACGGTAGTGTACACAGTTATGCATGCATCGAGGGGATGAAGAAGAGAGGGCCAGGCAATAGGCTCCGTCCGGGATTCGACATTTGGGATTTTGCAAGCAAAACTGTGCACGTTCAGCGCAGGGAGCTTTCCGCTGACCTACCTACCACGCCCCGGCGCGGATGAGCTGAGATCCGGTGGGCGAGACAATCGCGCGGCTATTATCTGACTGACTGACGTCGTACGACATCTCATCGCCCTCAATGCCTCTACTGGGTATAACTGGCTCTCGGTGTCGGTTTTCAAAAGGCTGTGAAATACACATACCTACCAATTATGTAACGTGCTAAATTCATCTGCAGCGCGGTCATGAGACCCGAAACCCGAGCGATACTTTTCTGCGGCTCTGGAGATGCTGCCTCTCTTTTTGATCTTTTCATGCCAACAATACCACCCAGCCTACTGTAGGTAGCCCTATTGTCATGGGGTCGGCAGTGCTCAGGTAAGCAAGCCATTCTGCACGCCGTCAACGACTCGAGTTCAATCAATCGATGTCCGGAGGTCCGGCCGCTCCCACTTGGCGTAGGACACAATTGGCGGCCAAAAACCAGAAGTTCCAGTCGCTCACATCTTGCCGCGATTTCCTGGATGCGATCGACCAACCTGGCATGCGAGGCCAATTCCTATATATTGATTCTGAGATCCAGACCACCTCCGTTCGGCGTTCCGTAGCGGTACGTTGCACCGGAGGATTGGACCGTCGCATGGAGTTACGCAACGCGCATGTGTACGTAACGCTCTGTGTCTTACGCAACGCTGCGTGGTGTAGATCGTGACAGCTTCCCTCTGAAGATAGCCAATTCGGTACAACATGCGTAGGAGCCCTGGAGATCCAATCCTTCTGTAAACACTTAGCAGGGGTAAGACAATCGTAGGTATGAAACATTCTTCCCCAGGGTATACAGGCACGGCATATCGAGGCGTCGTCTGACATGCTCAAGCAGGTGAGATAGTTGGGGCAAGCTCAGGGTAGCTTCTTCCCCCACTGCTTGCTTACATTTTGAACACAGCCTCATCCTTCTCCATCCATCCTCTGTGGTCTTCCCATCAGCCGTAGCTACGTAATTGCATTTAGACAGGCAGGTAGCTGCTGTGACATAATACAAACGGACCGCACAGACGCAGTACAGATTCCGCCACACGAGGCGGCGTCAGCCAGAGATTAAAAAAAGCCCGGACGGGAAAACTAACGCCATCAGCGCCTTTCGCTTCTCAACATGAAACGAAACATCGCTGGACCGGCTGCCTAATCAGGCATCTCGCCTGTGTGAGCGAGGTAGGTGATATCAACGTGGATTAAGGTCTACCATCCTGTCCAATTCGCGAGTCACTGTAAGGAGCGATCTCATCCTTGGTGATGACCATAAATTCTATGTCGCATCAACTTACTGACGACGCACGCCTGGCGTGATCCAAGACGGTCGGGCCGTCCTTATTGAGGGATTGTCTGTAAATAATTCGCCATCGCCAGGAGCATATCGGTACAGACGGCGTAGCCGCATGGAGCCGCAATGTAGCATGTAGGCTACAACAATGTACTATACCAGGCAGTTGATGCCAGAGAAGCTTCTTGACAGCCTGGCCTTTTATTACCAACGTAAGGCTACCAACAGGCTACTAGCCTTCATGCAGCCTTCAGGGCAACCGATGCCTTACCAGCTCAGCTACAGAGAGGACCTGAGCCATGAATCGTGCCCCATAGCCTACAAGTCTGCGCCGCGAACTTGCGCCGGATTCCGAGCTTCTCAGCTGGGCTTCTAAAGTAGAGTCCGGGGATTGATGGGACTAACCGTAGACTTTGTTAACATGACCTGCACAGTATGCACTACGCAGGAACGAAAATGAGCCTCTGCCCGTGACGTAGATGCGGTTCTAAGGCACAGAAGCCACATCTCCACGGCTCTGCTCGAACATCTTTGAGCCGCGCCCCAGAGACACGAGGCTATCCTATCCACCAATCCAACCGTATTTCTATCTTTGGCACGACTGGCACACATGGCTTCTCAAAAAAAGGCCTGTGCCTCATCGCTAACACACCTAACGCACGCTATGCGATCCTATCTTATGAAAATTAAAATCCTCTCGGTTGAGCATTGTTGGCGCTATCGTCGCTAGCTAGTGGTGGCGTAGATTTACGTCACTCAAATGTTAGATGTGGCGAAGAATCACGGAAAACGGTTCATTAGATATCTATCGCTTCTTGATGCTATTTGTAGAGGCACCCTCGGCACCCTGGCGAGCCTGGTAAAAGAAAAGTAACAATATGGAGAAGTCGTATCAGGTCTAATCATCGCGCCCGCTAGACGTGAGTCATGGTCGTGGCACCGTTGGCTCGATCAAGCTTTGTGGCGCTTGCCTCATCCTGCCTCTCGTATCGCCTTCTTGCGCTCTGTGATCCAATGTCCAGATTGATTTTGTAGGATTGTGCCCATTCCAATTCTTTTTGGTTTCTTTCTATCTTGAGCCACTGTGTTGGCGCTAGCTTGTCTGCTCTTATTGAAATTCAATGTGCGAGTCTGCGTGGCAACATGAAGACAGGTATCTTGTTTCCTCCCGCCGTCTAGTTCGAAATGATCCTAAGTTGCCTCGATCCAAGGCCTAACTACGGCAAGTCTTTTCTTACGAGAAAGGGTGCGAAGCCGCGATGAGCATGGAACGAGAGTCACGCGTAGTCTCTTTGGACACTGTTCGCCACAGCTTTGGATGTGCAAATAGGGACTTGGTATCTACATTTGGTGAGGCTGGGGTTCCATTGTCGGGTATGACCTTTCTGAGGCTTCCTCGTCCAGTGTGACCGCATTACGCATATTGTCTCGATGGTATTCCACAAGGCTCTTGGAAGAAAATGAACTGTAGAGTAGGGTATTGTGACAGACAGGGAGGCATTGCGTGGAGAACTTGCGAAAGTGTACTCAGTAGACAGCCAATATTGAATTAGTCCACTCAAGCAGCTAAGTTTGGGCCAAAACAAAGAGGAATGCCTCCAATTCTGTTTCTAACTGGAACGTTGGGTCCAGATATGGCGATTGTTTATAAACTGTTTGTAATCATCTTCCTGTAGCATAGACGGGACTGCCCCAAATCAAAGGCCATACGAAAAGTGGCTATTAACGATGCGTGTCGGGAGCTCTGGAGATACCGTTTAATTTAAGAAACCTATATTAGAACTGAGAGTCGTCCTTACGACCGGCTTCTTCATCTTTGACTTGACGACTCGAAAATAAGTATATGGTCTAGCTCCATCGCGAATCGGAATCCGAGCGCGCGAAGTCGTGTCAAGTTATTCGAATGTGACTTAAGGTTTGTTGATTCATACTAAACGAAGGCAAGAAGAGTGCATAAGCCACTTGTTGGGTGTCGAACATCTAATTCTGCCAAACTGCAACTATCTAGCTCCATCCAATACATAGATGCCAGTTGAAGACACGTCTTATAACCTGCACATTTGAACAGATATTTCGTATATTTCACGCGCTACTAGGGCCAACCGAGCTCACAACATACACGGAGTGCTAGCTGCCTTACAAACGTTTATTGTAGATATTATACTACTTCGCTCAGAGGATGGAGGAGTGTAGTTGAGGATGTATATAGTATTGTATTCAAATTGGTTCATTTTCAAATCGTAGTACGGATTGTTTCAATCGGATGTATCAATTCAGCTACCTGATTATAGTAATGCGCCATCATAGGCACATGATGATTCTGCTGTTATTCGAATCTTCACAGTAGCTGAGTCACCTCTATGATTCTCAATACGAACAGTCGAGATGCGAGCGGACTTCCTCGACTGCTCATGTGACCCTGGCACATCGATATGAACGTCATGACTCCAGCAGCTCCAGTCCTCTAGTGTATCAAGGTCAATCCGTGTGGACCAGTCCATATTCGCAGGAAGCAGATTTCTCTGGGTTGGGCCAGCCGGTGGAGCCGTGTGCATTGCTTTCTCCTTCAACAAAAACTCTATGACGGATACTGAGTCTGTTAAGGAGACCAGAAATTTGCCGCTTGAAACGAAGGAGGGTGGGTGAGAAAATAAAACAATGTTTGACCGAGAATTAGCTGCTGTAAAAAGCACTACAAATGTGTCTTTTCCAAAGCGGCAATGAATGTGGGCGGCGGAGTGGTCCGCAAATCTCTTTACAGCAAAAGGGGGATATACACTATTGAATACATACCCAAGCTCGTCCAAAGCCGAGTAGAGCAGTTGAGGAATGGTTGAAGCGTTGGGAAGGTAAGGTAGCGGACTGTTGCCGATGTAGATACGTTTGCGGGAGCCATGTCTGTCGAAGTCGATTGGAATCAACAAAGGCTGGGAAGATCGATAGTATGTTTGACCGTGTTGATCATCCCCTCGTTGACTCAATACAAGAGCCAACTGGGAAATATTAGTTTTTGACACATCTTGACAATTCAGAAGCCCCAATACGACTTTGGACCGATGGTCAATCTCTACCAGTGGCAATTCAATGTGAAGTCCAGCATTCGTCAATGAAAAATGTCGAGAAGTGGGCTTCCCTGCAACAGGAATCTCCTGGAATCCATTCGTACACCCTGCATATGCAAACGGCGATCTCGGTAATAGAGGTAGCCCACAATTTAGAGGGGTCAAGCCATACCAAGAAGCTAGCAAGCCATGGGAATTTGACTTCTTAATAAGTTCCTCAAGCAGACGGGGGAAGGCGCTGGAGCCTTCTCCGTAGAGTAGAGGCATATTAATACCTAGAAGGCCAAGAAGACAGTATGCCATGTCTTCTTGTCGAGAAGTTTGCCGGCTGGCTGCCCACGATAATCTCGTGGGCACGTCTGTAGTCTTCCATGTGTCCTTGTCGATGCCTGTAAAATGATGTAGGACCTTCCATACAAAACGGTCTGACGTGATACCATATACCGTATGCTTGTAGGCAGGTTGGCGATGAAGGATAGACGGAAAGTTGCTGGGTTCGATCTTCTGCCAAGCTGAGTCGAATAGTCTAATGGGACTCGCGGCTAGAAATTCTTGCAAGGTCCATCCTCTAGTGAGCCATCTAGCTCTGCTAAATGCTTTCTCGATGTCTTCACCGGGCTTTGAAGGCGGTACGTCGCCCAGATACACATAGCATACAGCGGCCCTTTGGTACCAATCGAACATAGAGTTGATTGCTGTCTTGTGAGCTTCGCCTATCACGTTTGATGCTGATGCTTTGGGTTTTAAATACCTTCAGAAAGCTCGGCACTGCTGGATTTATCAATACAGCATGCGTCGATCCATATCCATTTGAGACGATCTATGGCTGCGAGTAAACATGTTTGGTGGATTTTTGTATATCCGCGTTTTTTCTTGTGCGACGGATATTGAAGATCTTGAAAGGTCACCTCTTCCTCTCCCCACGTATGAGACAGAATGGCATAATCAGGAACTCCTTCTCCAAAGAAATCTTGAAGCTGGCGAGTCTTCACGTTGAGAAGACGCATAGTTAGCGCGAATAAGACCTTGACGTGGGATGTATTTGGGCATTCAATTTAGTAGGGCTGGTATATACCACAGAGCGTGACGAGCAGATGACATGAGAGAGGTGGCATGTCCTGTGAAGGGCTGAGCTGAGCTGAGCTGAGCTGAAATCTAAAGTGGTGGCAGTTCCTCTCTACAAATGGGGCACTGCAGCCTAAATCTCATCCAGCCTTCCAAGCATGCGCTGTGAAAAATATGTCGGCATGGTGTCACCATATACATACGCCTTGCGAAGACGCCTGTTACCCCACCAGCCGTCGGGTCATCTTCGCCGGCCTTGACAACGGGAACCTCGAGGACTTCTCGGCAGATGGCGCAATCTATTACATGGACGTTCGTCCGCTTTTTGTCTTTGCCGTCATCTCCCGATTTCACGCGCTCAATGACAGGGCTATTCGGCATAGAAACGAGGCCAATTGGTAGACCACCTGCTTCGATGTTATCCTCCCTTAAGACTGGATGATATTCCCATGCCTCTGGCGTCCAGCCCTTTGGTAGTCCAAATCGAGGACCAAGAACGGATTGGCCTACGAGAATCCATATCTGAGCCCAGACCCACCCTGTCAGGATAGTGAAAGCGGTCCAATCTGGCTCTGCAAATGCAAAGTTCTCTGACCAGACATAAAAGTAAGCAATGGGAAGCAGACGTAGAATAGACTGCCCCACGACAAATTGCCATGAGAGTGCTCGTCTGCAGTTGCGGTACACATTGCGGTAAATCTGTGGTATCCACATTGATAGATACGTAAAGGCGACGATATTGAAGTATGCGGCACGTATCGAGGGTCGCCATGTGACAGCAGCAAGGCTGAGAAAAAGGATGCAGATGCCAATAAGGACGAAACGGCCAAAAATAGTACTAATAGGTATCTCACTGCTTTGGACACTTGCTGCAGGTGTCCCAGCCGTAGCAGGTGCAGGTAGAGTGGCGTTATTTGCACTGGCGTTGTTGACTTCGGCTATTTCAGCATCGATATCTTGATCAGAAGGTATAATGATCGGAGGAGACGCAGCCCGTTCCCTGCTAGTGGGGACACTATTTGGTGTTGTCGCTGAACGGTCTGAAGGCTGCTGCGGTCTCGGCGCATTAGCTGACGGAGGATTTTGTCTCTCCCTGTCGCGATCTTGTCGCCGCCATTCGGGTTCCTGAACCTTGTATATTTCCGAGACGAAGAATACGCCTATAGTCATGGAGAGGAAAGAAACACAAGTCACAACGAGAGAGGGTAGTAAAGTGTTTGAAGCGGATAAGCTCCAGGCGGCGGAGCCAGCAAAAACAATACCGTCGGCAAGCAGCATTACACTACCGGTATAAAAGCTAACGCGACCAAGTGTTGAAGGGGTCGATGTTTCCCTCATCTGTAATTTGAGTAACTGGACTTGTATGAAGATCACAAATGCAAGCCCCAGGAGCCAACTGCTAACATTGTGCAGGAAGACCTCCTGCTTGACGCCTGTGAGGTGTTCTCCATCTGCAGGAGCATATGCTGGAGGCCCCTTGCTCTCGAGAAAATACGCGCAATCTGGAGAGTAAAGCACTGCGGACATTTGTAGAGGCGGTGCGGACCTATGGGGCGTTCCTTGGGGAAAGCGTAATTCGTTTTCAATATTGTGAATTGCCTTAACGATATTTTCCGGTCCCGTAAGACTAGGCTGAACTTGAAGTATGTCGTGATCTATGGGATGGATCTGAATGTAAAGGAGATATTCGCAGTGAGGAGCTGGATTCCACACTTCAGCGGGCGCGTCTATGGTGGATGCCCAAGGATCAGACTGATCAGTGAAGGCTCGCCTCTCCTTCCTATCTAATGTTCTGCCCAGGGTTCTGTTCAATAGTGCCTGACTCGATTCGAAGAATTCAGGCCTTGTAGTAAGATGAGGAAGGCCGAAGATGCCGGCGTACTTGTCGCTCGTAGTAGTAAATAGCAGTACCCCTGTCCGAGGCCAATGGACACCGTGCAGGCGCATTTCCCAACTGTTACCGGTTCCATCGATATCTTCAACGGTGACCGTCGTGGAGACATGGCGAGCTTGGACTTCACTCTCATGGAAGATCTTGCGATTCAGTTGCTCAGGTTCTGTCGCGGCATCTTCAGGGTCATCAATCCGCACGAGTATCTTGCCCTCACGGCCAGTGACATTCCTGCTCCAGTCGGAGTTCAAGCCGTTCCACGCTACATCGGGGCTGATGTGGGTGAGATTGTAGCTCGAGTGCATCCTCGAGACGGATGCGTTGGAGCGCTCCCACAAGCCACGGACAACACCAGTGGCATTCTGCCAGACGGGCTCCTGGGTCTCGGGGATGCCCACAGCGTTGCGACTCCATTCCTCACAGCGACTCTTGAAGCGCCCGAGGTCCTCCCAGGCAAAGTTGTCTTCCTCCCGGAACCCCGTCAGGTTCAGATACTTATGCTCGGTCTCGGGCGGGTCGTCGAGAAGCCGGGGCGCAAAGTCACCCCATGCTGTACTATTAAGGACGGCATGAGCTGCGCGCTGGTGCGCAATGCGGTTGCGAACCTGCACCGGGCCGGCGATGAGTCCCGGGCCTGTGTCGGGGCTGGAAGCGAGCCAGAACAAGAGGAAGATCAGGAAGAAGACGCGCGCGTTATCCTGAGCTTGCGGCATGGCAATTTCGAGTTTCCATCACGTCACTGCGCCGACATGACGATTGAGTTTATGCGAGGGCCAGGGTTTATAGGCTCTCGGACCAGTAAAATGTTCCTCGAGAAGGCAAAGGAAAGTTTATGCTACAGCCTGCGGTCTCTACACAGATGTCATCATGCGGATTATAGATAAGAGGGTTAGGTAAGTAGGTATGTAGTTCGCAACTTTGATGATTTAATGGCAGCTGGGTAGGTACCTGTCAGGAGCACGCTAAGAATCAAGGGTGCAATTGTACCTACAGTGGGTCCCGGAAAAGTCCCGTCCACCGTTTTCAAATACTACCTAGGTACCTACGGAATGGTTTCAACGGAAAATCCAATCCATACCCAAACTCAAAGCTAAACAGTAAGAGAAAAATATTTCGTCTAGATTATAAGCATTCAATTAAATTTGATATGTTTTAATCGCTTTTATGGGAAAATAAATTACTTATGTATAACAGTCCCTGTAGTAAGGGTATTTGGCCTTAAACAAACAAAGGGACGGAGGTTTAGGTTGCACCAACAAGCTATAACTCCACTATAATCTGAAGCTAGTTAGGTAGCGCTCTTTAGCATACATCTGGTGTGCATACTACATAATTTGTACTCAACTTCACCAGATAGAAATCATCGCCTACTACGATCACAAGCACAACGACAGAATGTCGTCAAAGAAAGAAGAGGAAAAAGCGACCAACGACAACGGCAATGTAATTCCGCGTCATATTTCCCCTGTAATGTGCCTGTGGCCAGCTAACGCTTGGATCCCAGAGCGCAGACGAGCTGACCACCGTCGTGGAGGAGCTACTGAACTCCCTGTCCAGCAAATTCACAACAGTATCGAGCGAGATATTCGCAAAGAGTACGTGCACCGCATACACGCGAATCCTTAACCAGAATCCTTAATCGCGCTGCGAGACTAATTTAGTCGTATGCAGTGGACGAGATGTCGCGTCGTCTGGACAACCTCGAAGCCGCCCTCCGAGCCAACGAAGAGAAGGCCCCCGGTTCACCATCGAAGACTTAATCACGGAAACGACTATATGATCGATGTATCACGGCTTTATATTATTACTATGATCAAGCGTACGGCGTTTCTCGGAGTTGGGGCTCGCAGGGCAAACAAGAAAGGGAGACGGGTGGCAATTTTACACAAATGACACGATTATCCCCCATAGTAGACTCAATTGGTATTCCTCTGAACGCAACCTTTTTCCCTGGCCAAAACATCACTGCTTTAAAGCTCTTCCTTGCCAACGACCTTCTCGACGACCTGGTCGATGTATTTCTTCAGGATGTTGGACTTGCTCTGAAGCTCGTCCAACTTGGCGGGGGCTAGACCGCCCTTCTTGATAATGTTGTCTAGACGTGCCGACTCCTTGGCCACCCAGCCTTCGTTCTGGGCGAGCTTGTCGAACACCTTGATGTAGTATTCGGCATACTTGTACTCAGCGTCTTTGCTCAGACCCTCAACAGCCTTCTTGGCCTCGGCTGCCAGCTCAGCAAGCTTGCCGGTGCCGGCTGAGTACTTGAGCGCGATATGGTTCAGGACATCGATGGTACCAGCCGTCGCGTCAAGGCCACCACCGGGGACGCGGTGAGTACCGGCCTTCGAGTTGAGGAACTCGAGGAGTTCGGCCTCACTTCGACCGCCGTTGTAGTTCTCAGGTTCGGTTGAGCCCTTGGGGAAGAACTTGATCGTGGGATATGATGTGACATCGTTCTCTTTCGCTGTGGCCTTGCTGTTGTCTGCCTCGGCGTCGACCTTGGCAATGACGACATCGGGTTCGTTGATGAAGTCCTCAGCGACGGTCTCCCAGACTGGGGCCAAGTTCTTGCAGTCTGGATTGTAATTAGCAAGTCGTTCTGAAGTGGTTACCAGCCACATATTACTTACGTCCACACCAAGGGGCCGTGAATGCAACCAGCACATTCTTATCACCACCAATGGTCTTCTTGAAGGTCGCATCTGTCAACATCTCTACCTGACTAGGCAATTGCAGCACCTTCTTGGCCTTCGCACCAGTCTTCTCGGCGATAAACTTGGTTAAGCTTTCTAGATCTCTGCCGCCATTGTATTCCTCTGGTTTATCGCTCTTGCCATCAAACCATTTTAACGTAGGGAAGCCCTGGATGCCGAACCTCTTCCCAAGAGATTTTTCGGCATCTGCATCGACTTTGGCGATCTGCACGTTATTTGAGGAAGCAAAAGCCTGGCCCAATTCCTCGTAGACGGGAGCGAGCTTTTTGCAGTGCCCACACCAAGGGGCGAAGAATTCGACGAGCGTAGGCTTGCCGGACTTGAGGACGACCTTGTCGAAGTTGTCGGGAATGAGATCGAGGACAGCAGACTTGGCTGCGACCACGGCGGTCAGACCGGCGAGCACGAAGCTCTTGAGTAAAACCATAGTCACTTGAGCTCACAATATTAAAAACAGGAATGGCAATAAATCTCGAAGGTTGGTAGTATCGTTTGTATATGTTGAAGTTAGTACGTTATTGCGACGGTGGAAGCTGCTCGTCACTCTTATTTTTGGCTGTTCATGGTTACTAAGAGGGGCTTTGAAATCAGGACTAAAGATGCCACATTTGCCATTGTGCGTCACAGCAGAAGCAGCTTTAGCTTTGACCGGCAGGGATCTGCTCTACACCGCATTAAGGCTATCTACCTAATTAGGTAGTGTAGCATGCCACTCTCACTGCAAGATACCTGTTATCGATAGTAGCTATATGTCTACTTAAGTAGCCTGCTCCAGAACAGCATGCCGGTTATTTGTAAAGGCTGTATGGAGTTTCTTCGAGCAAGCGGCACAAGAATTAGATAGAAATAGGAAGGCAGCGGATAAAACTAAAGGTCCGACAGAGCCCAGACACCTCTCTAGGAGTATGCATAACTCAAAGGGTACCTTTTCATGGGAGAAATTTCTCTATAATCGATATGAGCTAAGAGATCCTCTACCCTTTGCTACAAGTAAGAACCACGAAAGGGGAAGTGGAATATAAGATTGAACTTTTAGATCATAAGGTATTTTATTCTTCATTTAATCTTATTCATTCATACTGTACATTGCAAACGTTCAAGACGACAGTAGTCGAAATCGGAGGGGAGATGGAACGAGCCTGCGTGAATATAGACAGTGTATATGGCTCAGGAATCTCATTTCGTTTGTTGTACAGATTGCCTTCCCATCCTTTCCATATACATAATTTGGCGTGAACTCCTTGTTTCCCCTACGCCCCCGCGGTAAACAAAAGCAGAAGTCGTCCACCGGCTCGTTCTAGACCCTCATACAATGTAATAATTCATCTAAAGCATTCGTCCTCGGATCTCTTATTCAATAATGCGGGTTATGATACCAGTGGCGACAGTCCGGCCACCTTCGCGGACGTTGACACGCTGACCAGCCTCAATGGCGATAGGTTGGTGCAGGTGAGCAACCATTTCGACGTTGTCACCGGGCATGACCATACGCGACTTGTCCTCAACGTCGTCGGGGAAGAAGAGGGAGCTGGACTCATCGGCAGTACGTAGGTACATTTGAGGTCGGTAGTTCTCGTGGAAACCGGTGTGACGACCGCCCTCCTCCTTGGTCAGGACGTACATGGAGATCATGAATTTGGTGTGAGCCTTGACGGAGCCGGGCTTGACGACGACCATACCACGCCTGACATCCTCACGGCGGATACCACGCAGGAGAAGGCCCGAGTTATCACCAGCGCGAGACTCATCGCACGACTTCTTGAAGGTCTCGATGTCGGTAACCTTGGTCTTGATAACCTCACCACCCTTACCAATCAACTCGACTTCTGAGTCCTTCTTCAGGGTACCACGCTCAACACGGCCAGAGGCGACGGTTCCACGACCAGCGATGGAGAAGACATCTTCGACGGACATCAAGAAAGGCTTGTCGAGGTCACGCTCGGGGGTTGGGATCCACGTGTCCACGGCATCGAGCAGCTCATCAATTTTCTGGGTACCAATATCGTCACGCTTGCCCTCCAGGGCCATGAGGGCAGAGCCCATTATAACGGGAGTCTCCTCGCCCTCGAACCCGTAGTGAGTGAGAAGCTCACGCATTTCCATCTCGACGAGCTCTAACATTTCGGGGTCGTCAATGGCGTCGATCTTGTTGACGAAGACGACGATCTTCTGGACACCAACCTGGCGGGCCAGCAGCAGATGCTCTCGGGTCTGGGGCATCTGTCCATCGGAGGCGGCGACGACGATAATGGCGCCATCCATGTTGGCGGCACCAGTAATCATGTTCTTGATGTAATCGGCGTGACCGGGGCAGTCGACGTGGGAGTAATGGCGCTTTTCTGTGGAGTATTCAATGTGTGCCGTCGAGATCGTAATACCACGCTTTCGCTCTTCAGGGGCCTTGTCAATTGAGCCATATTCTAAGAAGTTGGCCAGGCCCTTGTCGGCCTGTCTCTTGGTGATAGCGGCAGATAGAGTTGTCTGTCGGTCCCAGCGTTAGCTCTACGATGCTGTGGTGGGGATTCCGAAGTCGAGTGTTCGGACTTGCGCATTCGTACCTTGCCGTGATCGACGTGACCAATAGTACCAATGTTGACGTGCGGCTTCGTTCTCTCGAAAACCGCATATGACCGGGTGAGGTTAAGACGGCCAGCAAAGTCTAACGGGTTGGCAGCGCTGCCGGGTCTGAGACAATGGCGCGAAGCGCGCAGAAAAGGCGCAATTGTCCTGAGAGCAGCAGGCATTTTGATTAAGGCCGTCAAGGCTAAATGAATAACGACAGAAAACAGAACAAATAAAGGAGCTCTGAGAGGGGGGAAGATATGGAGGGAGTTGAATAGCGGCTGTTGAAGATGGGGATAAATTATCGCCAATAGCTTTCTAGCTTATCAGTTGGTCAAAAGCTTCTGACAGCTGCTACACCCAGAAAAATTTCGCCGTGAATGCTTAGCTTGCGCGTAGGTGGGTCTGAAGTGCACGATAAGATAACGATCTTCTATCTTGGCTACCCAACTCGCGCGTACTTGTAGACCTTTAAACCAATGCTCACGATACCTTAAGATTACCTAAGTAGTAGTGACCATGACAGAGGATGGTGATGAAAACTCCAAATATGAGGCCGTCTATTAATAATCGTCCATTCTTAGCGTATAATCTCAAGAGCTATCTTTGAAATTTGCCCCCCCCAAGGGGGCTATGATGATTCATAGATGGCTGTGAGCTAAGCCGCCTCGTTCGATAAGATATGTCTTCAACGGATTGTCGTGGTCAAGCTGCTGAGACAATGTGGAGGTGAATAATTGAGCCCGCAATTCCTCATAGGCTTTCCTTTGGCTTTTATTTACCACCAACTTATACGGCGAATCCTCTGCTTCATAGCCTAAAGATGTCCAGGGTCTGTCGAAGCACTTGCATGTAGGCCATTCACCCTCGTTTCCCGAATCGGATTTGAACCTAGGAGGTGGTGGGACAATGCCCTCGTTGAGATATGCTTGGAGGTGAGCTATAGTGCAACTTGAAGGACACGAGAGCGAGCAGTGCCCAATTCCATCTTGCTCAATGACGCTCGCGTTCGCGAATTTCCGGGTCATGTCAAGTGCATGGCCCAGCGGTGTGACTGGGTCGAGAGTGTTGGAGAGGAAGAGAATAGGGAAGCTCGTCTCTATAGGCGCAGGTTTATGGGCAGGGCGATCATGCCATGGCATGGAGGGCGCTTTGCTCTTGATCCCCCATCCATTACAGCCAAGATTCGGTTCCGCACCAAACCACTGCGAGTAAGAATTAGCTTATGAGACATTCACAACGGTCTGGCCGGTTCAAACCTACGACATCGGCAAACCACGAATAGGATGCTGCCTTCTCAAATCGGTCCTGGAGCCTAGTTACGTTCTCATTCAGCTTATACCGTTTATCGCCGCACGCAATTCCCCTCATAGCGTCATCTGGCCAGAGGGGAAGTGTCAGGTTCCCGCAAAGAGTCGCAATACCCGCGCCCTGCGCTATTTCTCCCAGTCTACCATTAAAGGCATGGTTCAGCAGCTCAGCGATCACGGGAAACCCAACGATCGGCGC
This sequence comes from Xylaria sp. FL0933, assembly GCA_022578765.1. Lineage (NCBI taxonomy): Eukaryota > Fungi > Ascomycota > Sordariomycetes > Xylariales > Xylariaceae > Xylaria > Xylaria sp. FL0933. Next base: position 732,255 of record MU389720.1, on the reverse strand, counting down.
GTACAAGCCTCCGAAAAATATCGACTTTTTCACGTCACTGGCAGTGACCAGGGCGGGAAGACTCATATCGGGAAGAACCACGGTGGCAGGTTGTTCTTTAAGCATCGACAGCGTCTCCTCAAACCGCTTCCTGACGTCCTCTGGGCCATCTCCGGCGCGGTAAAAGCTACACGCAGTGCCAGCCTCAGCACAGTAGGTAAAGAACCTATCCCAAATAGCGTCGGCATCAGCAGTGCTTGATTCCCAATTTGGATTGACGTAGCGGTCGGCATGTACGACGCCGTCTAAGATGAGTCTTCCCACTTTGTCAGGAAACATGGAAGCAAAAGTAGCTCCAAGGAACGTGCCATAGGAGAACCCCCAATATACAAGTTTCCCTTGTAGACTACCTTTGCTCTTTTCGCCGTCCTCTGAATTTCGATGTTCGCTGAGCTGAGGAGCGGTTTCTGGTTGCACATCTTGGATCGCTTGACTACTCGACCTCCATTCGTCCCAGGCTTCTATGATTGAGAGCATGTCTTGCGCGGTGTTCGGTGTACCTATATGACGAAAGATGCTACCATCGCCTTCAGCTTCGTCCACTCGTTGGCACAGCTTAGCAACTGCTTTTGTCCGAGCGTCCAACAGAGTCAAAGCAACATCGCTAGAGTTCGTCAAGCCAACTCCTTGCGCGCCGAGGAGCCAAGTGAGTCTGTTCATATACGCGACGTTACGTCCCAAGACGCCATCGGGACTATTTGGTGATGCGAAACAGTCGGCTTTGGGAGTGGAAGCTCCCACACCGCGTGGATCAAAACCAATCACATCGTGTCGATCGCCTGCCAAGAGTTGAAGGCTAGCTGCCCTTGCCTGGGCGAACACGACTCCGCTGCCTCCTGGGCCACCTGGGTTTATGAGGAGAGGAGCCTCGCCATATGTTGACGGATCTCTTGTGCGGCCTGCCCCAGGCAACATGAACAAGGCGATGTGCACTTTAGGGTTATCAGTAGACTCATTCAAGGGGCGAGTGTAGTCCATGGGGACAGTGAGTCTCGCGCATTGGAACCTGGGACCGTAGATTCCAAAGCATGGCTGCCATTTGAGCTTCTCGCTCGGCTCGATCTAATCACATGCATGTTAGTCAGTTCATACAATGTCACAAGCCCCGGCGCGACCAGATGATACACACATCGAGCCATTCGGTCCAGAGTTCAGTACTCTCTGAACGGGAATCCTCATTCAAAGCATGGTCGTGAAAATGCCCTTGAAATCGGGCTCGAAAGGTGAGGCTACAGTAGAAAACAAGCGCAAACAAGATGTAGATAAAGCTCCTATTCCTAATGCACACTCTTAATCTTGACTGCCGCGGTCGCGCATTCGGAGATGACAAGAAGGTGTTAACGAAAGGGCCCTTCTCTCCTTTAGAACGTGAAACCTGACCAGGTTCAATCTGCTCCATTTTCGCATGGTATGTGCTACGATGAAGAGGTCACAATTGTCAAAATGAGATGCGATGAATTGTTGGAGGTAAGAGCGGGGATCTCTAGGTAACAGCCGAGACGTGGGATGCTGCTCTGCCGCTTGTAATCCTACAGCTTACAGGTCGAGGATCGGCGATGAATGATAGGTGATTTAGGCGGGAAAGCCTCGTACGTGGCTTACCTTTAATCACTCTTCTCATTGATACAGAGTTCAACGTCTTGGATTACAAGCTGAATTCAATTGACAGTATGTGTGAGGTTCCGTTTCCCTCCAGTATCATAGGATCTACTTATGTAAGCTTCTCAGGTAATGTGTATGTGGCTCAGCCTGTTGTATTACTTAGATGTTACACGCTCCCGTCCTGCTTCTACTTAATCACTTACCATTCTCTCGTCGCGATCTCAATAACCTCAATTTTGAACGTTTGTCTTTCATAGGTGCTTTCAGTGTTTTTCCAATTTTTTAATGATTTGATATCTACGTTCGCTTTGGAACTAACTTCCATGTTGGAATCAGCGCTTTTCATTCAAATGATGACTACATGATGTTGTCTTATCTCGCACGTCGAACCTCGACTGAGCTTCGAGGGTAGATCCCGTTCGAAACATGTGTCTAGGCCGTCTCCGATATTAGGATGATCAATTTCCATCTTTCTTCAAGAGTTTACCCGCCAAGATAAGCGTCCGAACAAGCTACGCAGCACGTCAAATTCATCCGACCTTGGTTGCACTCCCATGCGAGAAGAACTTTAGCGTCTAAATATAACATATCACCGCCAAAAATGATGTCTCCGCGTAATATAGATGTACCACGAAATAGACAAAACAGCCCGGCTGTCTGCTTCTTGTCGGAGACGATGGGAGCTATAATAGACCAAACGCGACGATGAGGCAATATCCCCAGGACGTGAATAGACACTTGAGCCTAGTGGCGCCAAGCTTCGTCTTAATGTTGGTACTAATGCTCCTCCGCGGGCATGTCCAGTGCCTGATACTGGAGGCTCAAACAACAAAAGAAGCCTTACAAAACACTACCGCCCTTGGCTGAACAAAGACTCAAAGGCGATGTAGACGCGGAATCTGCCCTTGGCACTGGGCATGCACAGAGCTTAACAATTTCGAATCGTCAAGACGAACTTGGCGGCACCTTGGCGGGTCTCAAGACAGACTGACCCACTCCCAAGTGTGATACATGCGTCTCACACGCTCTATACCAGATATCTCATCGCTTCCTTTTCACTGACTGCCTCGCCGCATTGACGGATTTGCAGTACTTGGCAGCCTCAGCCAAGGGTCCGCGGCCGCGCACTTGCTCCGACGTCTGTCAACGAGAGCATTGTTTCCAGCCGAGTGGGCCAATCAACATGTTGCAGAACTATCTGATCTAGTCCAGAGTCTGCTCAAAATCAGAGGCAATGCATGGCGATCTCTATCCTTCCACGCACGCCTTGTCAAGGATGCCTCTGGGCGGTATATGGAGCACGCTTGGCAGGTCCCCAACGCCGTTTCTACTGCTGCCGTGGGAGTTGAAGTCCCGGCTTGGCGTATCTCTCTCTGATTGGGGTTGACGAAGCCGTCGCCATATATGAAGACTGTCATCGGCCTACGATATTGGTTTCTCCTCTTCAGCTGCGCTCAAATCTTCACTTCAGTCATTTCGTTTTCGGTCTCTTCTTGCTTCTGTTACTTACAGATTAACCTTCCTTTCTCCCGCTGGTCGTCGCTAGTCGTTATTCTTATACTACACACTATTTGACATCTTTCCCAACAATACAAGAAGATTATCCAGATACATATACCGGAGTCATCGAAACAACATCCAAAATGGTCAGCTACCGAATGATTGCCGTTGCCGGCTTTTTAGCTAGTGTCAATGGACTTCCCCTGAACATCAATCTGGGTGCTTATTCACCAGCCTTGTAAGTTGACAAACGGGGATACATGATCTAACCATAGAGTTGGCCGCTAATCTGTCTACAGGGTAGTCGGTGATGGTGAAATCTCATTCGGGGGAGGCCAAGATGTAACAAATCTGTTGAACGCTTTGGAGGGAGCTGCCGTCACTAGTGCTACGGCCAACGGTGGAGCTACGAATGGTGCTGCCCAAGATATCCAAGCTCTAGCAGCTCCCTCCGACTCGACCCCTGCCGATAACAATGTAGCTGCGCAAGCAACTACGACAGCGGTTGCAGCTCCGGTTGAAACCCCTGAGGCGACCGCCTCGGCCGTGGACCCCAGCTTACAGCAACAAGGTAGCTCGCAACTTTCTCGCACGAAGAATGGAACAAAGCTGACTCGTACTACAGCTGAGCAAACTGCAGGTCTTCAGGGCATGGGCAAGGAGATCGCCCCCCGCGAAGGAACGGAGCAAGCAAAGGCCAAACGAGATCTCCAAGGTTTCGATAGGGCTCTCACCTTTGCTGAGGCCGCTCTGACCAAGGGACCCATTATCCAGCTCGGCACTGGCGAAGGTGGTGCTGGTGTCGGTATCATCGTCGACAACCGTCCAGATGCTGCGACCCCCGGCGAGAACGCAGCTAAGCGCGACGAGACATCGCAGCCCCGCCGACGAACCAAGGTGACTCGGATGTATCTGAAGCGCGGCATCCCCGCTGGTAAGTCACAAAAGCCCCACGACGAACCCCATAGCCAGGCATAGGCTAACATTGTAAAGTCATACAGAGTTCTCCTGATTTCGAAACACGTGCCATCAAATCAGTGCCCGCTTCAAGCTTGCCAGCCCTCTCCAAGCGAGACAGCGCCGATGCCATCGACGCCATCAACCTGAACATCCAAGGCGATGAAGGAGTGACAATGACATTCGTCGAGACGACAGATGGCAGTGATGATGATGACGACGAGGTGCAAGAAGTCGTAGCTTCAGAATGAAGGATATAATATCTAATAAAAAACTTCAACCCCTATATCTTACAGCTGTTGTTCGCTCTGGCAACTCCTCGACTACCCCGCTTACGAAACTGACATTTTACGAAGTCGGGTTTGTAAGCATCGCTATTATCATCACTTATATAACAGGGGATCGTGCCAACGATATTTCAAACAGGCGCAATTGGGCACGCGAATAAATCCTGGTTCACATCACTTCCGGCGTTCGGGTAAACAAGGGCGAAGGCGAGGTTCTTCTGAGAACGTATTGGTTCTGGTGCTAAAGCGGGAGAGTGTAGAGGGATCGGTCAAACCTCTAGATCGCGTCTTGCATGTATGTAGTAGAGTATAAACAACCAGCCCACGACCAATAACATTAGCTCAAGATCGAGACCGAAGCCAAATTTGCCTGATATTCTTTGAGTGTGTTATCTATCTAGCCAGTGACTGGAACTATACGGCAAAAAGTTACTATGCGATAACTAGACGCTGCAAAATATTGCTTGGAGCTGACTACGCCTGAAAATCTGTGTCTGAGTACCGCTGGATGAATAACATATTGGTACTAAAAGTGATGGACCACTTAGCACGCGCGATGCGCTGCTGGATTGATCATCATCGCCAAGTCGAACAGCGAATGAGCCTCCCACGCTACATAGCCTGGGAGATGAAACCGAATCGGAATTTTTATCCCGCCCCGTCATGTCCCGCCGTGGTTGACGTGCATGATTTGCGGGAAACAGTTGTTGGCATATCACATCACATTATGGCACTCACTCACTCACTCACCCCTGGTACCCAGAGTGATCTGCATGCGTACGCGTACAGGAGGTAGGGAGTACGGTTACATTGATGCATGTCGAATTTGTCCAGAGCCTCTTTCTAGTATACCTTCACGTGCCGACGCATGAACTACCGATATGTACCGACTTATAGACAGCAGATACGATAATAAGTCCTCCGCTCATGATTCAGAAGCACCTATCTACACTTCTGAGATACACCGTTCTTCCACACGGAATTCAATCAATGTCAGAGAAATCTTACCCGTCGCTCAAAGCATTTCTACCGGAATTCAAGAAGTCTGGGGTCGCATAGGCCCCAGTGCCCAAGTACCGAACGTTTCAACTTCAAGAAACAACACCAAGTTCGAGACAACCCCTGCCAAGCCCCAACCGCCGGGTCCAAGACTTATATCGGAAACAACATTATGATATAGGTATCGCACACCGAGATACTCTGCCGTTAGCCGGGGGTTTTTATCTGCCGTGTGTGTGTGATACAGCCAAGATAAAGCCCCAGCTGAAGACGTGACGCAACGTCCGGAAAGTTCAGACACAGCGAAGGCTTGCGCGGCTCCAACAACGACATGATGCCCTTGGCGGATTGAGAAGGGAGTTAGGGGGTTCTCGATCGTATTGCCTATTCTGTCTCTTGGCTTGTGCTTCGAATCCAGACACTATCTCACCCGTGATATCTCGAGGAGATGGCGGCTTTAGCGGTCTTGTGCTCAGGAATCGAGTTTCGTCCACCGCTAAGCATGTGGTTAGTTCTCATTGTAGCCGCGATTAGAAGGAAGAAAGGCTAAGCGCATAGTGACCCTAATCCTCGGATACCATAAGTGGTTGAAAAATACGTCGAACAGGCCAAGAATACCAAGTCTCTTGGTCTTTGAGTTGCCCCAAGCCTACTTTCAAAAGCAATACCTACCGCAATGGCTTCACGAACAGTTCATGTCACGCGGGACTGGCATATTCAGAAGCCCTGAGCTTTGCTCACGAAGCGATTGAAGTTGAATTACATATACGATAAGTAACCAACTACTTATCCCACTTCCTAAATCCTTCGTTCTTCTGTTTCTGCCGCGTATTCCAGCCCAGCTTGCCACTGATGCTGTTGACCCAATCCTCGCTGCGTCTCCCTTGAGGCTGGACACTAGCAAACGGAAAACGGCTGGCACTGATAGTCACGTAGTCGCCTGGCTGCAGCTCGACGCGCCTCCGTCCGTCGAAGCTCGCCCAGCTGCTAGTGCGTGCATCGTACGGTACGCCGAGACGCAGCACGATTGTGTCTGGCAGAATGATTGGTCGGAACGAAAGCGTATGGGCGCATATCGCCGCCAAAAGCATCACAGGGTTCTCCGGGTGACACAGGGACCCCCCGGCCGCAAGATTGTACGCGGTTGACCCTGTTGGCGTCGAAACGCAAATTCCGTCCGCTAGGACAGAGGTGAAATGCTCGTCGTCTCCGAAAACCTCCAGGTTTGCCAATGCTACGACAAACTCGTCAGAAAACAAAAAGACCGAAGTGTCATTAATACAAGTTTAGACTTACTTGGGTTCGGCCCTCGGTCTACCACTATCTCGTTGAGGACCTCATAGGTACCGTCCGGTTTATGGGTATGGTCATCCTCTTTCTCTTCGCCAATAAGCTCTTCTACCAGATCGCGCCTCGGCGGTGTGCTATTGCCGTTTGTCTTCTGGTTCGTATCTAGCGAGCTCTTCCTCTCTTGACTCCTCATTACCGTAGCTTCAAACCGCAGACGTAAGCTCACAGTGACGCCAACTGTAAATGCCGTATCCAACGACTGCTGGTACTCATTGAAATCGAACTTGGTAAGGAACCCAAGGCTTCCAAGCGCAAAACTCAGCACAGGCGGTACTATTCTTTGAAAGAGCCAACTTGCGTACAGGACTGTCCCATCGCCGCCGAGGGTGATGATAAAGTCGAAAGTATGGGGTCTCCGACGACACATTTCTTCTGTCCAAGTGCGTACCCGTCGATTTATGGCCTCTGTGGCTGTCTCCTCATCCAACTCTCCCGCCTCGATGTATTCTGACCGAAGCTCCTCTATCAGCCCAGGTAGATTGAATCGCTTGTTCTCTTTCAAAATGCCCTCGATATAAATAGTATAGCGCACGCTTCTGTCTTTGCTTAAGAGCCACCTAGCCAGCTCTCTCGTTTTCGGTATTAGATCTTCGTCGTAAACTTTGGTCAGGAGGAAGATATGTTCCGCCTTAAATTTCAGACGTGCGGTTCCTAACCGCCTACTCAATTCCCTCACGCCCCAGGCCATTTCCGTGAGCTGCTTTTTCGTGAGCAGCCGACTATGGATGCCTTCATGTTCCAGCCCGGCCAGGTCCAGCTCGGACTTCGTCTTGGTGACCTCCGTCTTCCATTCCTTCTCGTCGAGTTGACCAGATGCGGCACTGCTGTCACTGTCCGGGTCTACAATGGACATTCTTTCGGACCTCTTGCTCTTCCTCATGTGGTTCCCTTTCGGCTCGACGTACGAATGTAAGCCAATCTCGTCGGAGACGTCCTCGTGAGCGGTGTTGAAACGATTGGAGACGGCAGCATCCTTGTTGGAAGCGCTATCGAGTTTATGGCATTCGAGAAATTGGTGGACTAGACAATCGGAGGAGAAGGGCTTCTTCGAATGACGGCTTGTTAGATGTGGGTAGACATGGTCGGACGGGACCAGAGAGCTCTTTCTTCGATACGGGCTCGCGGGGTCAAAGGTAACCTAGCAATCATACTTGTTAGGTGCTTCCTCAATTTGCGGCACACTTTTCTAAAGAGTTGACTTACCTCGACTTTCCGCATGTCTTCATCACTCGCGTGAGAAGGGGTATCTTCGTAATGTACATGTTTACCGTGGCTTCCCATGTTCCCATCTCCACAGAGAGCAGGATCAGAAGCAACAGCGTGAAGCTGGTGATCACCCATGTTGATCGCAGCTATGTTATCCGAACCGGTAGCGAGACCTTCGTAGAAACTTGTAGGTAGTAACTCAGTTATTCCTCGAATGGGGTAGTTGTTTGTAGTATATGAATTAATAAGTGCCGTTTCTATATAAAAACTGAGTTCATTGTTGAAAATTACAGTCTATAATCATGACCGTATTTCGGTCAGGGACAATGAATGTAAGTAAGTATAGTTGCTATCTAAATTCATGGAAGATCTACTATCTACCTCATAGGTACTTCAGCCGCAAGCCTATATGGTGGCGTCAGCGTTCGGTCGCTTAGTGAGGGACAGCGCTGTGCCCCTCCTCTGGTGGGGTAGGTATATGATTAGTATATACATAGGTTAGACCATGTTCAGCCTAGCGCGGGGCCCTACAAGAGTCCCCGCGTCACTGATTACTGATTGAGAGCATCTCCTGTAGCCTCTACATGCCTGGACATACACGAGCTGAAAGCCTTGCCAGAAGGGCGGTCTCAGCAATAGCTACTTACGTGCCTAGGTAGGTTGGTAGCAATTATAACTCGAATACTCTTACCTGCAAGGGGGCGCTTTAGATATCCCGAAGTGAAGCCCCTCTACACTAAATCGGTCTTTCATTCAGATCCCTGTTCGGCTTTTCTCAATGTAGATCTCACCGCAGAAACTTCGAAAAGAACCTGGCGATGATTAAGGCAGACTTCACATCTTACAATCACCAACTTCGCTACTCGGCGTGGCAAGAAACACATACCACGTATGGAGATTTTTGTGTTAGTGCAGCGTTTCCGCGGTTTTTGATATTCGATACGAATTATTTTAACTCACTTTCTATGACGCCGAGTTGCCGGCTTTTCTCCGCAAGCCTAAGTAAGTGTCTAGTCGCCGCTTTCGCGCGGGGTTCGCTTCGGTCATAGTAATTATTAGATGACAATTTCAAACAGTCTCAGGTAGTTTAATAGCGTTCAATTTGATAGACTGTTGCCATTCACCTTACGAAAATCAAAGCGAATCGTGTCACTCTTCCTTGACGACCGTATAAATTAGACGCACATTGTACTTTCTCAAAAACAACGAACCAGGTAGCTCATACACGTCGACTAATCCCAAAGCATACCTATAAGCTTCTGTTTGAGACACATACTCATCAAGATGTCTGACCGTGTTGCTACCCTCGATGTGAGGAACTGTTGCCATGCACATTCATATGTTCTCCGCTGACTCTCGTCACAGTCGACCCTAGTTGACCGGCTACCAGCCTATTCAAAGGCACTATTCGACGCCAAAGCCGAGAAGAAACTGAACTTCGAGACTATTGCGAAGGAACTCGGTCGTGGCGAAGTCGCCGTAGCTGCTCTCTTCTACGGCCAGGCCTCGGCTTCCGAAGAGGATGTCGAGAAGCTGTCACACTTGCTAGGCGTACCCAAAGCAGCCCTTGAGCCTTCAATGGGGGGTTTTCCCGACCGTGGTCGCGCTGGGCCCATGCCACCCGTAGAGCCCCTTATCTACCGGCTGTACGAGGTCGTGCAGAACTACGGATACGCGTTCAAGGCTATCATGAACGAGAAGTTCGGCGATGGCATCATGAGCGCCATTGCATTTTCTTCCAAGGTTGACAAGGAGGTGGACAGCGATGGTGTTACGTAAGTGACTTGTCTATTCGTGATATCGCTGAAAAGAAGTGTTTCTAACGGAGAAACAGCTGGGTGAACATCACGCTCAGGGGCAAGTGGTAAGTCGACTCAGAAAACACGGCTGTTCATTCCCTTCGAAGTCTTCCGCTAACGAAATTGCAGGCTGCCTTACACCCGATTCTAAAGAATCCTAGCCTTTCAACTGGTCCTGAGTCTCGAAGCGGTAGCAACAGAGGAGTAGGGGAAAGAGAATTTGTCGGATACATTCGTTACAAATGTACATTATGTTGGCTATATTGCCCTTCTTACTATTGCTAGGGTCATAGTGAACTACGGTTTCAACCACGCATACCATTATATGTGCCGGCCACCCTGTCAGCCCTTTCTACTTACTTACATAACCTAGATCTGCTGGTCAAAGAGGCTCCACGCTAGCACACAAGGTTTGAGCTAACGACGATTACGTGTCCTTTCGAAGTGAGTAAGTACAGCGAGGCATATATAAATATTTAATTTGAAGGCCTGGTAGTATTATGAGACCAATGGCCGCTTTGGTAAAGGCCTAGCGAAGCATCTCTACTCAATATCGTTACTCAGCGTCCACAGCGTCATCAGCGCCTGTATCATTACTCTGCATCGTTAGGCCTCGGGGGTTCGATTCCCTCGGTGGTCAATCTATTTTTTTCAGTCTTTTTCATACCACCATTTTTAATCTTTTCTTTTAGTACTCTAATTGCTGTTCTCGAAGACCTTCATGCAATATAGCCACGTTAATCAGCAAGGCAGCAAATCTGGGAGAAAATTCAAGTCTTGGGGCTAGGAAGCCGATTTGCTTTAATGGTGTGCGTGTATAATCATCGACGACGGTCTTGTAGCGATAATTAGGGTAGGTGAATACGTGATGCCTAAGAGCGGTAAAGGTAGCATGATGAAATATTGAGAAGAGTATATGATGGACGTAATCCATCAATCTATACATATGAGAGGATGCGCAGCTGGCTAGTATGCTTCCTAAATGCTCATATGCGTTACTCATATTTCGACTGTTAAATAGCTAACCCACTAGAGCTCTTTATTTCTCTCTATCAGCTTCAGAAGTCCACTTGAATCACCTCTTCACCCCTAATACTCCAGACTCTCGGGGCTTCGCAGCCAGAAGTCCACATCGACACCAGCCTGGCATCCACAGAAGGTACCAAGCTCGTCAACGGGGCCAAGCTCGAGCCCATCCTCCAGATGGACAGCCTCAATCAAATCCGCGATGTCCTTGTTACCGATAGATGTCGGCGCGGTGTTCTTGACGAATAAGGCGCAATTGCCCTGCGCGCGGAGCACGTGCCAGTCGTCTTCGTCGTCGGCGTTGGTGGTGGCTTTCAGGATCCAGATGCCGTTGTGCTCGCTTGCCCATCGACTGATCTCGAGACAGTCTAGCATGTCCGCCGGATATGTGAGATTGTCCTTGTGGTGCTCCTCGCTCGAGCACCTGTTGAATCCGCCCTGCTCTCTAGTACCGGGTGCGAAAGGGGGTTGATCGAAGTGCTTCGACATCGCGACATTGGGGGCGGCGAAGACTGCCAGAGGTATCATTAGGAGAGTGAACAGCTTCACCATGGTTTGAGTGAGCATTGTGGACTAGATTTGGGAGGAATAGAGAGATTGGTTGTTGAATTGAGCAGATGACTCGTGATGACAGCAGTCGAGAAGATCTATTGGGGTGGTGACGGTAAACTGTGGTATCTGGAAACTTAAGGCAAGGAGCAAGCCGAGACCTCAGTGTCGAGAGTGGTGACTACTTGTATGTCTGTACCACTGCACTTGTTTCAAACAAGGAAACTGGGACCCCATCGTCAGTTCCCTGTGGTTTGCTAGGTATCAAGGAACGGGCAAGCATCTTAATCAGAGGCTTGCCTGCGACGTCCACGACTAATGTTTCATGTATCTGCTGTGTTGGGAGATGCGAGCACTTAGAAGGGGCTCTTCATGTGTAGACGTGCTAAAAGAGGACAAAGTACACTGCCAAAGACCAAATAAACACCAACAAGCGCGGACATATGTGCCTGTAATTGACCTGAATGTATGCGTGGTGAATTATCCCTATGCGATGAGAGTACCAGCAAGACGGCACAGGAGTTGAAGCGTGACCTATCTTGTTAAACATCAACCCAATATGAAACTAGGTGGCACACAAACTCATTAAACTTGATATGATTAGTGACACATATGAGTATATTTTGCACCCGTTGTGACATGTTATTTTCCTGATGGTGGTGAGGACAGATGATATTGCAAAGAAAAACATCAAACCCCTCCTTGCGAATTCGAATGAGATGTTTTACGCTCCGTCAGCGACACTGCTGGTCCCTTTTCGGGTTTGTTCCTCCAGTACGGCTCTACCCCCATCTCCCTAAACCTCCTCCCCTCGTACTTGCTCGTTGCAAGCCAATTGCTCACAAACATCGCCAAGACGACCAAAAATATTCCCAGTGCCAATCCCACAGGCGCGATGATGCTGAAGACGGTGAAGCCGTAGCTGAAATTCACAAACGCCGTGCTGTCGACCAGCCTGTCCACGCTGAATCCCACCTGCAGGGACGATAATATGAGCACAACGTATCCCAATATTGTCGCTAGGATGGCGAAGTTATCGGCGATGAGGTCCGAGTAGTCTGCGTGGCCGGTTACTTTGGAGTAGCCGCGGAAGACAGACCCTTTAAATCGATACACTGTATTCAACCGGCCGAGACGGAGCTCACCGTACCAGTACCGTGGATTCACCAGTGCCATGTCGTGGTCCTGTAGCACCTCCTGAACCACGCACTTCCACCCGGCCCATGTGAGAGAATCAGGTACCAAGCCCTTTTCCTGAGCCAGGCGGAAGTCACTTTCGTAGGCGAGTAGCGCAGTGTATGAGAATAGGAAGCCTCGCGCACATTGCGCGAGCTTAGCATCTTGTAAAATATGGGATGTCCAGAATTCGGGTTCCAGGAGCCACGAGGGTAGAGGCTTCAGGAAGATGCGTTTACCCGACCACAGGAGATGGAGCTCTGGGTTCTCTGTTATAGTGATGTCTCTAGATATGGCGACCTGGTGATGGAGCGGACGCGGTGGCATTGGACGGCCACATACCCATAGCCAGTCTTGAACGTCATTTATCCTGTTGACAAGGAGCTCGTCGCTCAGGAACTCTGTGCCCGCTTGCGGCACAATAATCTGATCCGTCTTCGTACGGTGCGCTGCTGGTAGGTAAGAGGTGAAATCTTGCGCCACTCCCACATCTTGTTGCCCTGATGAATCCCCAAGCACAGGGGTGGTAAAGGGCGGACGGAGCCTATCCATCGGCGAGAATCTTTATGGTGTTGGAGATGGGCTCTATGAGCACCCAGGCAACTGTTGTTTGTGCCTCCGAGTTATTGTGGTAAATTATAAAGTCCGCCATATTTAACACAGTCTATATTAAGGTCTACCAAGACCATCGTATACTAGTGTAGTACGCCACGCTATGTTGGGTATACCATAACCCCTTGTTAGGGCTGAGTGGAACAAATCATCGGCTTGGGCTTGCTATACTGCGTTTGGTCAGCGCCAGCAGCTATACTAATTTCCCAGCTATTTTTGGTACATTATGTAATTCAGCCAAGTCGGTGGCTGCTGACAGGGCCGTATAAACCTCTTCTCACCGGATGTGCCAAGACCGAGGATGGCGATAGCACGCGTTGTCTCTACCGGTATATGAGTAATACCTTTGCAAGTGAATGTGTATAAAATTCCTTGCTCTTATCTGCGGCAGTACAATGGTATATCGGCAGTCGTAAGATGGAAGGAATATTCCAAGCTGTTCAGCCTGATACCGCCTACACGTTATTCCCGTCAGAATCCAGACTGCGTTCTCCATGAGGGATTCAGGCCTTAGGGGTCGTCTAACGCATTCTGGAATATGTCCTCAGAAACATGATCCACTTCTCTGCAACTTTGGCCCCCTAGCGAAATTGGGAATGACAACAGTTGACTACCCTTGCTTTACTAACACTTAGCCTCATTATGCAGCAGGGGGCATAGTAGGGTGCAGTGCATAGATTAGACTGCAGACGATGCAACCGCTGCTATTGTAATACCTAGACATTCTGGTTCACACGGCTAGTGCAGTTTAGCGTATACTAGACAACATGGTTGCATGGATCCTTCACAAGGGAAAAAGCAGTCGTTGGGGGCCGCAATATTGCTTAGAATTAGAATAATTATAGTGCACTGTGAGCATGACGGCTATGGCCGTCTCACCGTAGTTAGGCAGTTCATTACAACTCATGTATACATAACAAATGATGCCCTCACAAGACCGGTCGAAACCTGCATCTTCGGGCTTCTTCGCAGATCGGGTTCAGCATCGTCATGTCTCTCCAGCGCTCCGCGACGCGGAAGGCCGCTTCTGGCCCCGCGAAGGAGAAGAAAGACTACAGTATTGCTGAGCAGGCGATGAAGACGCTGTATCCTCTTGACAATAATGTTGTGCCCGAGATAGAGTAAGCGCTCAGTCAACCCAAAGTCGTAATCTAGTTAACTCTAACGGTCTATTCCCAGTATTGTGCTCGTACCCGGCTTGGGTGCTCACCCAGAGGAGAGCTGGAAGTCGGAAAGCACCAAGTTCAACTGGACTACTGAAGCTCTCATTAGAGATTTCCCTAAATCACGGGTGCTTCTATACAAGTACCAGTCGGCATGGACGGGTTCGTTGAAAGTGAAACAGTTTATGGCCAATATTGCTATGGCGATGCTCATAAGCCTTCAGAGCGAGCGGAAAGTGGGTGGTAATCTGGCTCCGGATGCTGTAGCATGGTCTTGCTAACAGACTGACCCTAGAAATGTCAACGGCGACCTATCGTCTTTATTGGTCACAGCAGTAAGTGACCTTGAGCGTCATCTTCTCCCTTTGGTTACTCGATCGGTATAAACCTTTCAGACCGGGAAAAAGAAGGAAGAGACGAAAGTGCGGACGGATTCAAAATTATAATTACTGACCCTGAGTGTCGCAGTGGGAGGTCTGGTGATAGCTAAGGCGGTCATCCTTGCCGATCAACGTCGCGATAAGTTTCCGGTCATGTTCGAAGCGATCGCAGGAGCAACATTCTTCGGAACACCTTTTGGCGGTGCCCCGGTCGCCTCGGTAGCAGCAATGTACGCTTACGCAGCCGAGAAGATCGGCCAAGCAACGTCTTCCAAGCTATTGGACCTTATGAAAGAGGGAGACGAAGGCTTACGCGAATTGAAGCATGAATTTAGTGAGTAACTCTCACAGTCCGTTTCTGGTTCGAGTAACTTCAACCAGATGAAGGGGTCATGTTCGAGCTTGTTAACAATACTGATTCTGTGCTATAGTGCGTCTCGTGGGGAAAATTAGCCCAAAGATAGAACTTTTCTGCTTCTATGAGGAGAAACCTACAGATTTCTCGAAAATCGCGGGCCTGCCGTCTCTCTTTGGCCTGACAAAAGCCGTCATTCCAAAACAATACGCCGAGTTCGTCAGCCGAGATTCAGCAACATTGCCAGGCGTTGATGAATTAGGACTCGCCTGTAACCATCGTGATCTAGTCAAGTTCGATGGACACAAGGATTTAAGATGGAGCCAGTTTGTCCGTGATCCTCTGAGGAGGGTTATTCACGGAGCTCAACTCACTGTGAAGAATCGTCTAAACTCGGTGCGCGATGTTGATCAGGATATGATCAACAAGATAAGTGAGTGATTCCCAGTGTTTTTTCCTAGTTTCGAGCGTGTTGAACTGGGGAGCCTCAATCGAGGTCTGAATCATGATTCTAGAAACCTCCCAGGACTTCAAAATAATTGTTGGAACGACATTTACTGACACCGAGCAATGTAGTGGGGGCCCTTGAAGGTGCTCAGGTTCAGAGAAAGAGGAGCACGCTTCGACAGACCTTCGCGCCGTCATCTTGGATAACCACCGAGACTGAGTACATACAATGGTTAGCAGAAGACCAGAAAGCTCCGGAGACAGAGCAGACCAGAAATCGAGATACCCTATGGATTCGTGGCCCGGAGGGAAGAGGCAAGACTAGTGCCTCCATCGCAGCCGTCGAAGAAATTGAAGGCCGCGTTGTCAACAACCCAGAAAACGCCGACGAAGATCCCGTTTTACTTGCGTACTTTTTCTGCGACACGACAGCGGACTACAACACTGCCGAAGACGTTCTTAAGAGTCTCATTAAGCAGTTGATCAGTCAACAAGTGACGCTAGCTCCCTATGCCAAACAATTTGTTAAGAAGGCAGTGAACGAGGGGGCTAAGTCTCAGCAAGCACGGGTGGCGGTCGAAAATCTATGGCAGACGCTCCAGGATATGCTGACTGACGAGTTCATCGGCAGAAAGGTCATATTTGTGTTGAACAACATCCACTGCTTACCGGAAGATTCAGACTCGACGATCAAATTCATGAACTACCTCAACGCCGAAACCCAAAGTCTGAACAGCGATGATACAAAACGCGTCCCAACGAGATGGTTCATAACAAGTAGAGAGGCACATAATGTAGAGCAAGCACTGAAGAGCGACAGCGTTCGACTTGTCGACCTAGAAGACGAGAAGTACGGGGATCAAGTGCAGAACGCTCTGAGAAAAATCGCCAAGGAGAAAGTCTCCACGCTTGAACAAGAGAAAAGATACAATAAAGCGCTGGCTTATTTCGTTAGCAGCTTGATCGGGAGGCGAGCACAGAACACGCAATGGATCGACATCACATGTGTTCAACTTCAGGAGTTGCCACCAACGCCCAGTGACCTACCAGTTCGCCGGGCTCTGGAAACTATGCCTCAGGATCTGAAAAGTCTGCTGAACAAATCCTGGTTACGAGTCTTCAAATCCAACGAGCAAGAAGCTGAGAAGATCGAGGAGATGCTCCGTGCTCTTGTCCTCACATATGAAGACCCAACTGCGGACGAACTCGGTATTCTCGCCGGCTTTGGCTCAAGCGAGGAAGAAAAAACCGAGCTCCATGGGTTGATAGAAAAGTGTAAGCCGCTGTTGTCAATGAAAAATGACACTGTGGGCTTCATGAACAATGTCGTCAAGGGTCACCTGCTTGAAAATGCCAAGGAGCTGCTTAAGCTTTCACAGGAAGAGATCAAGTGGCAGCATGGAGTACTTGCTCTCCGTTCCTTTTCTCATCTGAAAGAACGCTACGACGTACCGATACCCGAGCAGCCTACAGAGCCCGAAGATGCGGATGGGACTGCACAACAAACGACGGGAGATGAGGCTCATGGCAACGAGGAGAATGGAAAAGAAGACGACGCTGAGGACGAAAACGGTGATGAAGATGGTGATGATGAGAATAGTGAAGAAGGAGATGACGATGAAGAAGATGAAGAAAGCGACGAGGAAGAAGATGAGGAAGACTCTGATGAAGACGAAGAGGAGGCGGTGGAGGAAGAGGTTTCAATTGCCGATTTAATGGCTTTGCCCTATATGATCAAGTATTGGTTGAGGCATGCTTCCAAAGCCACACAGGAAATTGCCGAGGACTTGAGCTTAGAGACGGACTTTTGGAAACCAGATTCCCATATCCGCCGCGGATGGCTCAAGGAGTATTGCAAACTAATGCCTACTTTCGAAGGTTTCGATGAAACGACACTTACGGGTTTACATATTGCAGCCGCGATAGGATTCAGGCAGCTCGTCGCGGCACTTTTACGCAATGGCGACATCGAGAATTCTGAGATCAAAGTTCGCGACTCTCTAATCAACACCCCTCTACACTTCGCCGCACATTTTGGACGACCTAAAATCGTCGAGGAACTTCTTAACCGAGGCGCCCCCATTGATGACGGAACCGATGTCAACGAGCAAACGCCGTTACATATGGCTGCCTTCGGCGGCCATATCGAGGTCATGAGAAAGCTTATTTTGAGAGGAGCAAACCCCAATGCCACCGCGCTTGAGATCGGGCCCGTGGTCAATGCTGCAATATGCTCTGGAAACCGAGCTGCCGTGGAGTTGCTGGTTGAGCAGGGCGTTTCATTAACTGTGGATGCTGAAGACATTGATCCGCCACTTGCCCTGGCAGCACTATTATCAGACGCCTCTATGTTTGAGTATCTGATTCAGCAATATGCGGATAAGTTGCCGGCCGTAGAGTACTCAAAGGCGCTAGTAAAAGCGGCGGAGGCAGGGAAGTTGGAGGCTCTGAACAAGTTATTAGAATTCGAACACGATGGGTCATTCTTCCAAAAGGCGCTCGATGCAGCCGTTGACGAGTGGAACTGGGATGTTGTCAATACACTACTCCAGAGACGCCCTGGTTTAGATTGCAACAAGCTGTTCTTCACAGCTGCGACTTGTTCAGAACCGCAGGATAAGATGCTTGACGTTGCTTGGGAATATGCAAATGGATCGATAACCTCTCAAACGCTGAGTGACTCGCTCTATCATGCTACTGATAGAGAAAAGGACACAACAGTGGAGCTACTTTTGAATAAGTTTCATGCCGATGCAAATGCTACGGGCGAAGAGTAAGTCGTCCCTTTAAACTCGTTCTACAACGTATTATCAAGCTAACCGCCGAAGATACGGAAATGCACTGACAGCGGCGGCTTATGACGGTATCATGCACATCGTGGAGATGATTCTAGACGCCGGCGCCGATGTCAATGCACCAGAGGGCTATGCTATTCAAGCCGCTGCGACACAAGGCCATTACGAAGTTGTCCAAGAACTTCTTAAGCGAGGAGCCGACGTGAATGCCTGTGCCAAAAATGAGAATTTTACCGAAGGAACCGCACTGCAAGGTGCCATTGAATACGGCCAGACGGAAATCGTCCGCCTCTTACTCGAGTCCGGGGCTGATCCCAACCATGGCGCTGGAGAATGCTCCCCACCAATTATTGCTGCGGCAAGAGGCGCCGAGGTAGAAATTCTCGATTTACTCATCAAGGCAAAACCCAAAATAGATGTCTTTGGAGGGCCTGATACGTCAACACCGCTGATCTATGCTGCTGGTTACATGCCTGTACCCTCGATAGAACAGCTGCTCGCTGCAGGTGCCGATATCAACCTAGCGGATAATGACGGCGACACTGCGCTTATTATCGCTTCAGTTAGAGGCGATGTGGACGCGGTCAGATGCCTACTCGAGCACGGTGCTGACATAATGCAGTCGAGCTCGCGCAACGGTAATGCCCTCCAGGCAGCGCTGGAAGCAGGAGATCATGATTGTTTGGGCGTACTTGTTAAACACGCCTCGGTAATATTCGGAGCCCTGAAAAAGTCAATGGACTCAGGGAATCCGGATGTGACCAGTGTCATCCGATCAGCGACTAGCACTAACCAGGGTCTCAACTACGACGACGAGCCTGAGACGAGCACGCGGGGGTTAGACCACGCTGAAGCAAATGGGGAGACGGATACATCTAGAAGACCCGTCAGCCTGCAAGGCAATGTAAACAACGCCAATGGCGAAGATACTGGACTCCCTAGAAGCGTTGAGGTTAGCGGCTCAGAGGGCCCAACCAGCAATCATAACGATGAGGGAAACGAGAGCACTGAGACCAATATTTTGACGAACGCCATATCTGCGGGATTGTCTGTACTCAGTAATGGAAATACTGAGGATAGCGACGACAGCTCTCATACTGACGATGACAATGATCAGAACGAAGACCCTGGTATCGATTCGGATGAGTTCCAAAGTGAGGATGCTACTGAGGTCCCCACTGATGACGATGCTACTGACGTCGATGCTACTGACGTCGCATCGTCGATAAATGAGGACAGAAATGAAGCAGATGAGGACCCTGCGGCTCGTGTCGACTCTGACATTCCGGATGCTCTCACTCAACTGTCGGACGAGCTTCAATCTGCGCTGGGTAATCAGATCTCGCTCTTCAGCCGATTTCATAGATCTGAGGAGGAGGATACTCCCCAGGACGGTCACGAAGCCGCAACTTCGACACAGCAGATACAAGAACAGGGCGTGACAGGGCTGTTGGGTCGGGAGTCACCGGTGAGGGCGAGCGAGTCACTACCGAGGCCGGCCGAACTGCCTGCTCAAAGCTTCGTTAAGCGAAAGCCTGCACCGTTAGCTTCAAGACAGGACCAGACACCTTCTCCGAAGACAGTAGACGCTGGATATCAGCCACCGCCCACGAACGCTGATTATGAGGCTCGCACCCCTACAGCCCCGTATCATCCAGCCCAGAACGGGACGCAGTATCAGCATCATGTCCAGGTGTCTACTTCGTCCTTAAGCACCATGGCACAGCAAGTACCGTCGTCGCTATCGGTGCCATATCAGCAAACATACCAATCTTACCAGCCCAGTCAGCCCTCGCAAGCCGCACCCGCACCCGTGGCGATGACAAGCTATCCCCCGCAACAACAACAGCAGCACCAGCAGCAACAGCAGACACAGTACCAGGGTCAATCTCTCTACGACGGCTCGCAGTACGGTAGACCTGAGGCACGCTATGCCAGTCAGCAACAGGCCTATACTGCCTACAACCCCAACGTTTACCAACAGCAGCAGCAACAACAACAACAACAACAGCACGCGTATACACCTGAGCAGATGCAAGCGTACCAAAACCAAGCTTACGACGAGCAATATCGAAATTACTACGCCAGTCTAAAGGCGGCACAGCAACAACAGCTACAGCAACAGCAGCAGCAGCAATCGAACGAGCAGGCAATGTGGGATGCTGATCGGCCAACTCTGAAACCACAACGATCATCTTTCTTCACAGGTGGAGTGAAGAACACGCTTGGCAAAGCCAAGGTCGTCGGTAATGGGCTTTTGAATCGGAAAAATACACCTTAGGTGAAAGGAAACATGGTTGGGAAAATGTACGGACTAATGGGTGTGTTGAATAGCACTTTGTATTTGTTGGGCATTGCCATTGGGAATAAGGCTGCATTGGTTGTATGGGTACTGGGTGTAGAACAAGGGCTATATCACAACTGAACCTAATATAGATATTTCAAGATTAACTAAATGTACTCAAAATGACCTGGAGATGCCTCAGTAGACTACGATGAAAGTGAAGGTACGGAGATAGTTTCTAAGTACTGTTTGTGGCATATGATTGGATGGTAAAAGCGGATCTTAACTGGATAATTGGTCTTATCTCTTATCCGGGACCCAAAAAATAGTTCAGACTGAATGCTATCGCGAGCTTGGAGCAAAAAAAGTTCCAACTGACCTTACGATACTTGCCCATTTCTTTAATTCTTTCAATCGCCCATAAGCCAGACCTAAGAATGGGTAGAAGCAAGCTGACGACTGCTCTGAAGGCAGAGAAGGGAGTTGACATTAAGAAATTAAAAGAGAAGAGGAGACTGAAAGAGCGAGCCAAAACTAAGGCGAAGCGCACTGGTTCCCACGGCGGGGCAAAGAAAACCCCTGAGGACGACGATGAGGAAGAGGAAGATGACGAGGATGTTGAAGGCGGCGCCCTCGTAGCTGACGACGATTCTGAGGGTAGCGAAGATGATGATAGCGCCGAAGAGGAAGACGCGCCCGCCATGGACCTGGCAGCTCTGGATGAAAGCAGTGACGATTCTTCCGTCGACTTCGAGGAGAAAATAGAGCGTCCGAAGAAACCTAAGCAGACCAAGACCAACGAAACGGCCCCTACACCCAAGGTTGGCAAAAAGGCTGCCGAGGATGACGACGAAGACGAAGATGAAGACGAAGAAAATGAGGAGGACGAGGAGATTGATTGGGCAGACCTGCCGCCTGAGGAGCGAGAAGACCTCGTCCCGCGCACGCGCATAAATATCAACAACACGACCGGCCTCCTAAACACACTAAAACGCTTCGCGATAGCGACCGACGACAGCGCGACGTTCGCCTCGCACCAGAGCGTGTCAAGCAAAGAGCCCACGGCGGACGCGATCGGTGAGGACCTGATGGACGACATCAAGCGGGAATTGGCCTTCTACGCGCAGGCCCTCGATGCCGCGAAACGGGGACGCACCCTACTCAAGTCCGAGGGCGTGCCCTTCTCGCGCCCCACCGACTACTTCGCCGAGATGGTCAAGGACGACGGCCACATGGAGAAGGTCAAGGCGAAGCTCATCGAGGAGGCCTCGGCGAAGAAGGCCTCGGCCGAAGCGCGCAAGCTGCGTGATCTGAAGAAGTTCGGCAAGCAAGTGCAGGTCGCGAAGCTGCAAGAGAGGCAGAAGGCGAAGAAGGAGACACTTGAAAAGATCAAGACCCTTAAGCGGAGTACGTACTTGTTATTCTTTTCAATTATTCCTCTACGATATAACTCGAAGCCGCTGTCTACTGCTTTTTGCCCTTTCTCGATGCCTTTCCTATCTACAATCAGTACAATTCCATAAAAATCCACTTGCTAACATCTCCTTCCCTCCACCCAGAGCGGTCAGAAACGGGCGGCGCTGACCTCGGCACGAACGAGGCGGATATGTTCGACGTGGGCATCGACAACGAACTAAAGCAGTACAACGGTCCCCAGCGTGGCGGTGAGCGCGGTGCAAGGGGTGGCCCAGGCGTCAAGCGGCAAAAGAAGAACGAGAAGTATGGATTCGGTGGCAAGAAAAAATACTCCAAGTCCGGCGACGCTACGAGTTCCGGCGACCTTAGCGGCTTCAGCGTGAAGCGCATGAAGGGTGGTGTCAAGGGCAAGACCCCCAAAACGGCGCGCTTGGGCAAAAGTAGGCGGAAGGCTGGCGCTGGGAAGCGGTGAGAGAGATAGCACTCTGACGTGAGTGTATAAATGGGGATTAGTAAATAGAAATAATCGAGGGCGGCGTGCAAAAGAAATTGTACTTGGAAGTCTAATGCTTCATCGACCTGTAAGATGTGAATAAGGGAAAATGAGACTTATTGAGGGAGTAAGCTCTTGGGGTAACTCGCGTTAATCCACAATAAGAGGTAATCCGCATCTAGATTAAATGATCACGAGTGGAATTGATTTGACACATTGAAGATGAAGTCATACTTAAGCACGATAATCTAATACAAGTTCACAGAGGACTTCATAGTGTATTGCTTGTGTGGGTATGTACTAACAAGGCCATTGGGTCTCAGGCCACTACTTCCGCTTCGATATCCTCTTCAGCGCTCTCATTTCCTTCTTCATTCTATGGAAAGCAACGTCAGTAAAATTTGTTGAAAGCATATTTGTGGCTAGAGAGAACGTACCTAGCATCCACGATTTTATACCGACCTTTCACACCCTAGAAATTATGTGTCAGTAATTGCTGGCAGTGAGAGTTTCGAGAGTTGAGGTCACAGTGCTTACCTTAGGTCGACCTTGTATACCACGATTCACACCCTTGGCTACTACTACCTTCACCGACCGTTTGGGGGCCTTTTTCTTGGCCTTGGATATCAATTTCGCGATACCCTCAGCCTTCTCCTTCTCCGTCATGCCCTCTTCATTGGCCAAGAGATCCGACTTCTTTTTGAGCTTCTCGAGTCGCTGGGCAGCCTTGAATTTCTTCCTTGCTTGAGCTTCTCTCACCTAACATTATTCATTAGCTTCAGTCTTGTTGGGCGGATCATACCATGGAGAGAGCGATCTTACTTTCTTGATAGGTCTAGCGTTCAGGGCTCTCATCTTTTCCTTGATCGCCTGTGCTGCCTCCTTCGTAATCGGCTTTTGCTTCCTTTCATGCTTGCCCTCATCCTCTATGAACCATTCAGGCAGGCCGTCGCGGTCTCGGAAAGCATACTTATCGAAATTCTCGTCTATCAAGTCGTGTTTGGTTTTTTTCCCAGTAGCGAGATTCTGCGCCAACATCATGGCTTCAGCTGTTATGATATCGATGTCTTGATCCGGTCAGCAGCTAAACCTTGATGGAATTATGTTGCGACTTACTGGGCCTGCCGTCTGAACGACGATGATCATCTTCCCATCCATCGTCTTCTTGGTTGTGGTCTTCCTCATCCTGTGCCTGCTTCTTCGCGTTGCGTTTCGAAACTGTCTTAGAGGTCTTTTCAGATACTGTCCGTTCAACTTCAAGTTTGCCTGCTACTGGTGCAGCTGCTAAGTCTTCATCTTCTTCCCTTGCAGGGGAGTCGGAGTCAGATTGTTCAAAGCCTGGTATGTCCTTGAATATATCCTGGTTAAAAAACTTTGCAGCCCGTTTAGAAAGACCTGCATCCTTTTTTTTACCATCAAGATCCGTAAGTAATTGCCGGGGGGCTTCGTCATCCTCGTTATCGTCAGACTCATCTGACTCATCACTTTCTTCGATTACATCGTCGTCACTCGACTCCTGTTCGTCGCCCGATACACCCTCCCAATCTCCATCTTCCTCTTGCTTCCGGCGCTTCAATCTAGCTTCGTAGTTCCGTCTCCTTTCTTGGTATGTGTCCCATTGCTGATCGAGCTGTTGCTCAAGAGCGTCATTCAGATCGTCGGACTCATCATCGGTGTCACCAGAAGACCCAATACCACTATCTTGGTCTTTCTTCGGCCGCTCGGTCAAGACCGCCATGCGGCCTTTGGCAATTTTGCTAACGACCTTGTCTTTCTCGAGTGCCTTGAGCTGGAACATGCCTTCTTGTCCAGCAGCACTTTCTAATCCAAGGTCCATAGGAGCTGTCATATGCATCTGGAGCCGTTGGATTTCTTTCGTTTTCCTTTCGTTTTCCTTCCTTTTTTCCCGTTTTCTCTTAGCGGCGTCTTTATCTTTCATGGCCTGTAAGTCTTCCTGAATCCTCAATTCCTCATCCATTGATTCCACTTCTGCAACCTCTTCTGCGGCGACAGCGGGCTGCGATGTCTTTTTAGTAGGGAGACCAAAAGCCTCACGAGCCACCAACCTCCATTTCAGGATCTTCTTGAACTCTGATCTACCCAGTACCTTCAGATCTGAGCAATACTGCCGGATCTCAGGCGTGGTGGCGGGCATCTTATTTAAGGCTGCAAGCGATAAGGAAGGTTCCAGAGTCTCTAGCACAAGGCGGTTGGTATTCGCTAATATCGAAATTGGGTCTGTGCTTTCCACAAATTCCGAAGCCAAGACCTCCTTATACAGAGTATGATCGCCCTCTTCGTAACCGCCTCGCTTGCGCTTTTTTAACTCAGGCTTGTATACGCGAGCCTCGTCTGTATTAACTTTTTCGTTCAAGTCGGCAAACGCTGTCCTTGGATCCAAAAAGCGAGGGTCCAGATGCTTGGGAGCTTTAAACCCCCGACAGACGCAGAAAATCTCAGCACTGACATTCCTCGAGGAGGGCGGTTTAGTGGCATCGACTTGATTGAAAAGCTGGCCGAAGATCCATAGGAGTTGGTTATACTGGGCTGATCGAAAGACCTTGGTAACAAATGTGCCTCCTTCTACCAAAAATTCGGTTGCTAGTTTCAAACTCATGAGCGTCAACTCTGCTTGATTGAACGAGTCCTGAATCCACGCAGTTCCGACGTTGGGAGCACCATCATGTAGAACAATATCCGCTTTCCAAGTTTTCAGGTGCCTACGAAGTTCGGCGCGGCAAACTTGTGAGGTGATGTCCGACTGAAAGGCAATAACCCCTGGAATAGGTTTGATGGGGGAGAGATCTACACCCACGATCAAAGAGCCTTTCGGCATCGCCTCCGCGGCGACCTGACACCATGATCCGGGAGCAGCGCAGAGATCTATACACACTCTGCTGTTTTGAAGAAACCCAAACTTCTTGTTAAGCTGGAGCAACTTAAAAGCAGCTCGAGCCCTATAGCCCTTCTCTTTGGCCAGGCGATAGTACTTGTCCAACCGGCCTTTGCCGGTTTTCTTTTGAAAACCCATGATGTGACGTGAGCGGGTTAGCTGTCGTGGAGGAGGAGCGTCGACAAGTACGATCTCTTTGCGATAGTAGGCTGAATGAAGTACCAAAGTTAAAATTTCCCAGAACTTTTGTTATCGATAGGAGGCACCCCTGTCTGCTCCAGCTTGTACAATGCCAGCAGCTGCAAGGGGTCAAGCAAACTCAAGTGCCCCACGTTCGCGCTAGGGAGTCGCTAGAGGGCAGCTAGAGGGCGGCTAGCGCACAGTGCTAGAGCGCTCCTGTAAAACGTCATAGCTCCCTAATTACAGGCGCTCATTGGGCGGCCAGGGATCGTCGTGTAAAGTGGTTCGCGTCTTTTCGCGGCGTGTTCAGTGCCACGCATTTTACACGCTCCGGCAGACCCGCCTCAGATCTTCCTCCTTTCCCCGCCACTCTCAGTGTATATTAGAATCTTCCATTGTGTGTGTGTTTGATTACTTTTCGGGTCTACATTCATGATATATTATTGGTCTTAATTTCGGAATCGAATACAAGTACTCTCTTGACTGAAGTACATGGGGACAGATACCAGTACGGCTCTGGACTGGAAGTCTTTTAAGGGAGAGGGAGAGGAACAGCAAGAGCGAGAATGAGCAGAACAGTACAGGACAACATGATGAGTTCACCAATGCCTAACGAGAACTCTCATTTTCTTTCGCCGCCTAGGCAACGGAGTGGGAAAGAGCGGAAGGATCCATCGATTACACCTAGGAAGTTTAAGCGGTTCTTCACGCCTCGATCATCACGGGTCCCTTCGCAGCTCAGCCCGGCACGCAAGGCCCTTCGGGACCTCGGAGCGTCCACCGTCAACCAGCGATATCAGACCCCGGCTCTGTCCAGCCCGTTGAAACCTCTCTTTGAAGAAGAACCCCAGGACGAGGAATCAGAGCCTCCATCTTACAGACTATCGAAGCGGAGAAAGATACAACACACCCCCGACTCGTCGCCAATTCGACCTTCGCCGGTTACAGTCTCTCATAGCTTCGAAGCAGGTCTTCTCAGCCCCATCCGGTCCCTTGCCTCTAGCCAGGAAATTTGCGAAGAATCGGACGACGATTGCAGTGACGATGATGTGCCGACGCCGTCTCATCCACCCAGGCGGCTGCTTCCTTTATCTAACCGCGGCTTAGCTGGCCAGCTTGCACAGCGAGAGCTCGGAGGTCTACCCCGGGCTGGGCATGCCTACATGTCTTATCCCGCTGCTGATTGGCGAATTGACACCGCCGACTTCTATAGTCGGCCCGACGATGTTCATACCTGCATCAGTCACGAAGGACCCGGGCAATGCATTCCTTTCTGTACCGCTACATGTCATCGAAGCGGTATTACTGCAGTTGGAGACGAAGAAGGCCGCGTACGGCTCCTCGATTCGTCGAGCAATTCATCTGAGCCTTTCAGCAGTATCCACCTCTCATTTACGGCACACACCAACGCTATCATCGACCTCGATTTCTCCGAGGACGACTATCTACTTGCTACTGCGTCTGGGGATCAGACCGGCCAGGTCATTGATATGATGACGCAATCGCCTGTGGCCTACCTCGGGCAACACTCAGCTTCACTAAAACAGATCCGCTTTCAGCCAGGACAATCGAATAGCAGCGTTCTGGCTACATCCTCCCGTGACGGCAGTGTCCAGATCTGGGATTTACGATGTAGCCGTCCAGTACAGGACTTTCAACCCTCTGAAACCAGGAATACAAATCTATCTTTCCGCCTACCTCCACCAAAACGTGGTTGTGCCATCAACAGTTTTTATCATGCACATGCCCGCACATCACGTCAGCTTCGGCAATCTGCATCGATAGGTCCCGGCGATACTCCCTCTCGCCGTGAGATACCAAGTCGCTCGAATGACGTATCCGTGACCACGCTACAATTTCTGCCGGCGGGACAGGAGCATCTCTTGCTGACGGCATGTGAAGCCGATGCATCCATCAAGTTGTGGGACATCCGATCTATCCACTCATCACGAAATAAAGTGCCATCAGCCTTGTCCGCAACAGCTCCTCCGGAGTCACACGGCCAATGGCGACCGTTCGGTATTTCCTCTCTCGCACTTGGTACCGATGCTTCTAGGCTGTATGCACTATGCAAAGATAACACGGTCTACGCATATTCAACCGCCCATCTAATCTTGGGCCACGCACCGGAACTCTCCTGCCGGAACGGAGAGCCGCCCAGGCGAAGACATAATGCTGTCACACAGCAAGGTCTTGGCCCACTGTACGGATTCCGGCATCCTTCGTTTCACGCAACAAGCTTTTACGTCAAATGTGCTGTCCGACCCGCACGAGACGGCAGGAGTGAACTCCTTGCCGTCGGGAGCAATGATAGCTGCGCGGTGCTATTCCCCATTCAGGAGCGCTATTTCCAAGACGAGCTCTCGGGCATGATGAGTAACATGAGTCTTGACAACTCAACAATTGCCACCACGGCAGGTCCTGCGCCGTCCACGGGCACTAAGAGGTCGGCTGCCGGCGTTCGGCGACCACTGTTCCGCACAAATAGTGCGACGAGTCTCTCTGCGCGTCCGAAAGATAACATCCCTATCATTCGTACGGGCACGCCGCTGGTGCGCGGTCACGAGCGTGAAGTCGGCTCTGTCGCCTGGACGAATGAAGGAAAACTCGTCACTGTAGGCGACGATTATTATATAAGGTGCTGGAGCGAGGACCGCCAGCAAGCCGCGGACTTACGCACTGGTGGCGAGACAGGGGGCAGACGTTGGGCATGCGGATGGGCGGAGACTGGAGGTGATTGGGATATATCTGATGACGACGAGGATTAAGTCCTTCTGTCAAACATCGACAACTTGGAGGTCGACTTGGAATTGGTCAATGACCAGGCATTGGCGACCGGGACAGTGAATCGCCCTTACAAAATATTGTTGGACTTGCATCAAAGCATTGCATGTATGAGCGTAGCGACTCTGCTTCTTGTATTTTCTTGCCTGTCTGTTTGTTGGCTTGTTTGATCCTTGTGTTACGAATTTCCAGGAGTTGGTAAGATTCCCCTGTTGGCTTTGAGAGGCGAGAGGGCAAGGCGTAAAGGATAGAAGGCAAGCTTGTATGAGAATACGCAGTGGCACTATACCCCAATATAAGTTTTGTGATTCATATTGTTTACATCTGAACTACGTTCTACGCTACCTTGACCTGAGAGTAATGTATCGTGTGGCATTTTGTTTGATGTATTCTATACACCGCAACAGTGCATGTGATCGGCTTCATTGTAGATTGTAATTATATTAGTACGTAAATACTATAATGCCTGAGTCTTATCATTATGTCGATGATAGAAGGTATGTAGTACCTCCGCAGTACTATGATTCGCCTACTTCTGTTCCGATCGTACGGGCGGAGCTATCCAGAAGCCTTTTAGGAATTGATATGAAATTATTATATTTTATGACCTGTATCGTCAAGTAGCGAAACTCATCTTTCTCGCTAACGGGCTCTGGATAGAGCGTTATACTAATCTTAAAGCGCAAGAACCGGCCAATGAGGCGGGACGAGGAATACTATCAGCGAATAAGTAGGAATTACTACCCAGACAGGTACAAAATTCTCCTATTTCGCAGCTCGTTTCCACGGTGATTCGCCCCTCGCCCTCATTAGTCTGCGGCATGGGAGCATGCTTTGAATATGCCGATGTTAGATTTCAGCTGCTATACACGAAAAGCGCCTCTGCGTGGTGAAATATCAGTCGATAATTGACGCTTGGTGCTCAGTGTGGGCATCCTCGAATATGTAGCGTGAACGGCTGTCCATGCGATTTGTCGGCAGTGAGGAGAAATTACCGAAAGGTGCTCGCTAATGTTATGATTCTCCCGGACCGAAGGTAATCATGATAATATTGTTTATCCAGTCGCTTGTGGATAGGTTTGCTAAGTAAAGTTGTTTGTCGATGAGTGAGATTACCGCTATAAACGACTGCGACCTATCCTTAATCCATCTATGCAAGGCGAGTGAAGATAATGTGACTGAAGATGTATTGTGTACGTTGAAGATGGAAAGTTCGTTGTTGCTGCTCCTTGCACGCTCTACTTGTAGCTCTGAGAAGGATACCTAGGTAGCAGTAGCTGCCTCCGGGTTGCAAAGTCGAGTGCAGGGGATAGGTGGTGAGGTGAGCACTTTCTGCTAGGAGCTGAATAAAGTGGGCAAGGAGCCCCAGCCCGAGAGAGCACCATCATCTGAGCCGTATCATATGAAGTTTTCCCCAGGAGCGGGTATAGCGGGAGGAATAGCCATCCCAATAGCCTCTGCCTTTGAGGTAGGCAAAGGGGCTATATTCGGTCCGCCGCCTTGCGAATCAGTCGGTTCTAGACCTCGCTTCATCATCTTTCCTAACACAGTAACGAGGTCACAGGCATCTTGGAACATCTCATCATCCATGCCCTCTGAGGCCTCGTAGACTTCCGCAATTGTGTCTTTGGCTAATCTTCGACTTCCTTCCTCATCATGCAAGCACTCATAAAGAAATGCTGAATACTCTGTTTTGGCAGATAGCCTTAAAGAATGTGAGCCCCATAGAAGACTATCGGCTAGAGCTATGGCTTGTTTGAAGTATTCATGGGCTGTAGGCCTGTAGTCTACCAATGGCATCAGAAATGTTCCCGCCGGTTCGGGAAGTCTTGGTCCGAACCCCGGTGGAGGCCCTACCGAACCACCTTCCATCGGATGTGTTGGCTGCATGGATGACCGTCCTGTTTCAAAGACAGTGTGGCTTCTGTCGATTCCTTTACCTTTGTCAAGTCGTGGTATCGATGAAATTCCCGGATTCGAAGTGTTAATGCCAGTTGTGGATATCGGTGGGTTGTTGTGAAAAAGCACAAATACGTGATAAAATGAGGCTCGCAGTTTAAATGCAAGCACTTTGAGTTCGCCGTGATCTCCAACCATGGGAAGGACATATTGCTCGAGCATGATTAGGCCTTCTCGCGAAAGCCAGATGAGATGGTGATGTAAGTCGGGTGTCTGTGTTGCTCCGGAATTATCTAGTTTGAGCTGCTTCCGTGCTTTCGCGGTCTGCTCTGTCAAGTTGATATGAAGACCTAAGATCTTGAATAGCATAGATGCGAGTAACGCATTGTTAGGTTCGACTTGTTTTGCCAGATTGCCGAGGAATTTCCTATCTACCTCAGACGAAGCCATTGAGAATATCTAAGTCTTAAAATCACTATTAGCGCCGGGAGTACGTAAAATTGAAATCGGACAAGGCTCAGGTGGTGTGGCAAAGGGTAACGTGAAGATCTCAAAAATCAACAATTTCATTTGCAATTTCCTGAGTCTTTTCCATCCCGAGGCAGGCGGGATGATCTAAGTTATAGAAAAGACGGAAAGGGGAAGCGGATGCAATAATGGATGTGAGTAGAGGTCTCGCTACTGGGGAAAGAGCCATACCTGAATAGACTGGAACGCCTTTTCTGCCAGCGTCAACCCAACGCTACCAAATTCTTAACAAATATCCCGCCACTCAGATTCTAGTAATGGTAAATAAATTAACCCCAATAACGGTCGTTTTCCTGGCGAAAAGCAATGACAAACGAGGGATGTCATATATTGAGAAGATGAAGTTCGGATCCGCGAGTAGGGCAGTAAGCAAGGTACCTGGGTATGCTTAGAGCCGAGCCAAAATTAAGTGAATGAGTCCTATAAGCAGCGCGTCTAATCATGAACACAGAGGCAACCGTTGACAGACAGACTTGTCGCGTCAATTGGTTGTTGTAATTATTGTAGGTTCTGCGAAATCAGTTTTGTGGCGAGGGAGAATGCTCGACTAACGCCACAAAATGACAGGTGTATCAAGGTTGAGCAATATTAAACATTCGAAATTACAAGCGCACTAGGGTCACACGAGTTAGATGTACATATTCTTTAGGCAATATCCGCAACAGTGCGTGGACACCGACTCCCGCGGGGGATATACTGACCAATATGATATACGAAGAGAGATACAGGATGAAACAACTCAATTGAAAAGCCAGAGTGCAGAAGCCGGCAAGGCTCAAAGGCGAGGTCGTCAGCGCAAACAGAGGACACGGCTGGTGTGAGGTTGGGGCTGATGAGGGTGGATGAGATTCGGGGAAACACTTTCAAGATCGCGAAGCATTTCGGCGTCAGTCGTTTCGAAAAGGCGATTGATAATGCTACGATAACAGAAGGGTATATAGCAACTCCACACAGCGCGAGGGAGCTGCTAGGATAGAGGGCGAGCAATCTCAGACCAATTGCTGTCGAAAAGACCGTGGCGAAGCGGACTGGCAGTGTTCGGTTGGGGACTCGTGTGGAGTCGCCAAACACGGACGGCGCGTCTGACGACCGAGGCGTTGTCAGACCCGCGATGTTTTAGTTGTTCTCTCCAAGCGGCGGCGGCAGAAGTGCTAGAGCTAGTGAAGTCGTACTCTCAGTATGGGTGAGATGCCGAAGAAGCAATTGATGTGGGAGCCATGTTCAGGCCTTGATGCAGATAATGAGAAGACGCGTCTTGAAAAATAGGGAGACAAAAAATTGGAAATAAGGTACAATTGGAAATAGGGTATGTCAGCAGGCTGGCTAGATGTGTAGGTGGTGCAAGCGTGTTAGATCCCTTATGTACTTATGTATGTAGTAGTTGTATGCAGGTCTCAAGGCAGGCCGCATATGAGGCTACCTATACCAAACAAGTAGACATGAGAGTGTAGAAGGAATAGCAGAGAAGACTCTGGAGAGTTTGTGGATCAAATCGGGACCAATGTATCTAGCCCAATCCGATGCAAAACCCGGCAGCGCTCGCGCGAGGCAAATAATGCTGGAGAACTACCAGACGGGAAACAGCACGTTCGAGGACGGCACATCAACATGCGCTCGAGGCAGGATCTTGGGTAAGCATGGGATATACGGAGAGGTAGATACTGTAGGATAGCAAACCAGAGCCAGTGACGACAGGAAATTCACATGAACTACTGTACAAAGAGTTGAAGATCCACCGTAGTCGTCAACAACCACGAGGAAAACAAACCAGGATATGCGGGTAGTAGTATGCGGCTAGATGGGCATGCAACACGGTAACACTTGTTTGGAGTAGAATAATATGTATTGCAGATAGTGCCAAACCAGGTAGGTTTGGGGAAGTGTATCTGACACTTGAATGAGTGAACGAAGGAACGAATGTGTACTGTTAATGAGCGAATGGGAACGGGTTGAGACAATGCAGGCTAGCCGTGATGCAAGATGAGTTGTTCAGTTTCCAGAACTCGTGGGTGAGAAAGCTAGCGAGGCAGCCCTTTGGGTCAGCCGCTTAGGTACCCACGTACTAGTAGACTCGAAGCCGAGCAGGCGCGGCGCGCATGTTGACGGCAGTAGGTACAGTAGGAGCGAACGGGAAATAAGATGCTTGTCTTAGTCCACGGTGTGCACAGAACAGCAGTGTACTAGCAGATCTAATTCGGGACAATTGGATAGAACAGGTACTTACGCGCAAAGAAGTGAATGTCGATTTGTACGTCGGGAGAACGAGCAGCTGAGATTTAGTAAAAGGTAAGTAAAGATAGGTAGTATCTTACTGACTGTAAGTGAACGAAAACTAAGTTGTAAGACTAAAAGAGCCCGGGAAGAAAACGCGGCCAATGGGAAAAGGGGAAATCAGTATTTCGAAGTAGCATATTTACATACCGGCGTCTTCAGTAAGTACCTGTGATACAGCACCTTGTAGGAAACCTGGTGCAGCTAGGTACTTCAGAGTGACTTGGCTGGTGTAGACAAGGTAGATGAGGCAACGGCCAGGAGGGCAATTAACACAGATACCACCGAAAATAAAGCCCCCTGATCAAACTTGTTAAAACCAGCCCTGGTTTTCTTCCAATTTAAGCTCGTCCTGGTTCCTCTCGGGCGAAGGCGGCCCACAGACTCCAGGGTACAGGGGTTTGTTTGATCCTTCTACTCGGGGCGCGTGTACGAATTGGGAATATCTTACAATCGGTGTCTTTGCATGTCCTTACTATCTCTCAACGAAGACAGCCTCTATTTAGCCAATCTCATCGGGACGGTTTTTCATACCTCATTTTCTAATATCTATACCGCAGTTAAACCTAAATAGGCATAGTGCCCCATTAGATAGTAAGAGTATTTCCCTTTTTGGATAAGGCCCACTAAGCTAGCTATATTTATAGCACTAGTAAGGTACCCCCTTTGCTAATATAAAGGGTTACTCATGCTTATGTTAAAAAACAATAATATTTATAAAATTTTTTTATGTTATTATTATATTAGCTATATAATAGCTATAAAAAAGCGGAGTAAGTTATAGTTATATATTTATTAGTTAAAAAAGCTATTAATTAATTAAAAAGCTTTATTTTTTTAACTTTTTTAGTCATTTTTTATTTATTAATTACTTATTTATATTTTTTTTTATTTTTTTTTTTATTATTTACTTTTTATTTATAATAACTATTTTTTTATTTATTAATAATATTAATATATATTATAATATTTATTAATTATTTATTATTTCTAGCTTTATTTTTAAATTTTTTATTAATTAATATTATTTATAGCTAAAATAATTAAAAAGTTAAGTTTTAAGCTATAATTAATTAGCTGGCTTATTAAAAGCTTAAAATTTAGCTAGCTAATTATACTACAGCATTAACTTTATTATTAGCCATTAATAACTCATTTTTTTTTTTATAAAGCTATTAATTATTTTTTATTTTTTTTTTAGCTGTAATAACTTTTATTTTTATAACCTTTAATAATTATTTTTTATTTTTATTTATTAATAATACCACCGCGTATTATAATATTTATTAATCATTTATTATTTTTAGCTTTATTTTTTAATTTTTTATTAATTAATTATTTTTTCGTTTATTTTTTTTAAAAAGTTAATTTTTAGATAATGTTTTTAGTATTATTTATTAATAGCTATTTTATTATTTTTAACGAAAGCTTTAATACTTAGTAAATATATATATTTAGTTAAAGCTATTTTATTAAAAAAGCTAAAATATAATATAAAGTTAATAGTTATTATATTTATTATATTTTAATTTATATTGCTGTTTTAACTATTTATTAATTTATTATTATTATTAAAAAGTTTTTAATAATTAATTAATATTATAAATTTAAAGCTATTATAAAATTATATTGCTATATTAAATAATAATTTTTTATAATTAAATATTTTTATTATAACCATTTATTATACTAGTTTATATTTATTTATTGCTAGTATTAATTAATTAAGCTTATTATTAGCTTTATTATTTTCGGCTTAAATAATTTTATTTTATATAAAAAAATATATAAAATTATTTATAGTATAAACTTTAATATTATATTAATTAAATCTAACGTTAATAATTATATAATAAAGTTTCGGCATAAAAAATAAAGCTTATATATTAATTATATAATAATTATTTATGTTTTATAGTAAAATAATATATAGTATAAAGTTAAATATTGCGATAATTATATATACTAGATTATTTAAATATTAAACTAATATATTATAATATAAAAAATATATTTTAAAATTTTTTTATTTAATATTATATATAAAGTATATTTTTATTTATTTATTTTTTGCTTTATTAATATATTTTTAAATATATAAATAAATTTATTTAATAAACTTTTATTTAAAATAATAAAGTTTATTATTTTTAATATTATTTTTAATATTATTTTTATTATATTATTTAATAATAAAAAATTATTTTATATTTAAGCTTTTAAACAACTTAAAAAGTTTTACTATAATAATAATATTTTAATATTTATTATTATAATTACTAATAAAATTAAAAATATTTATAATATTATATTAATAGTTTAGCTTAATTTTTAATTATAGTTTTATATATAATATATTATAATTAATATTTATATTAAAATTAAAACATGCTAGTAAAGTTTTATATTAAAAAATTATATGTTTTTAAATATTATTTAATTATTAAACTAAAATTATTAATAAAAGCTTAACTATATAAATAATAAAAAATATAAAGCTATTATATTATTATTATTATTAATAATAAGCAAAGTTATATTTAAATAATAACGCTGTTAATACTGCTAATACTTAAAGCTATTTAAAATTAACTATAATATTAATAGTTTATTAACTTTATAAAGCTATTTATCTTACTATAACATTAAATAAAAGGTTTTTAGCTATTAAAATAACTTTTACAGCAAATTTTTTAACTAGCTATTTATTATAGCTTATTTAAATAATATATATTAATATAAACGTTATTAATAAGTTAACTATTATATATAAAAATATAATAACTATAATATATAAGCTATTTTAAAAGTTAAAAATCTTTATATAAAGCTAAAATTATATTTTTAAAACGTTTATATTAATAGTTTTTAGTTATATAAAATTATTATAGCTTAAATAAAAATAAAAATAATTAAATATTATAAACAATAAAACTATTAAATCTGCTGCTATTTTATTAAAATAAAAGCTAATATATTTTTAAATTATATAATAAAACTAAAAATAAATTAGTTTATATTTAATTTAATATATAAATAATATTAAGCTATAATTTAAGCTTATAAAAATAAAATATAATTATTTTAATATAATAAACGTTTTATTAAATAATAAAATATTTTTTATTATTATATATTTTTTAAATATATAATAATTATTTATAAAGGCTTTAATAACATTAAAATTTATATATAGCTTAATAAAAAATTTTAGTTAATTAATTTTAATATTTATTAGTGGCTATAAATTAATTTTATATAGCTTAATTTTTTTTTATTAATTAAAAATTTTAAAATTATTTAAAAAAAAGTTTAAAAATTTTATAATAAAAAAACTAATATTATACTTTATTAAATATAAACTTTAAATATTTTAAAGTTATATCGAGTAGTTTTTAGTACCGGCTATATTTTTTTTTAATAAAAAACTACGTTAAAAAAAAAAATCGCCGGCTTAAAACTATTATAACCGCTTTTACCGCCGGTTTTATAAAATTTAACGGCTAAACTTTAATATTAATAACTATAAAATCTTTAATTAAATTAACTGCTAGCTGCGTTAACGCTAAACTTATTTTAAAAGCTAGGAATAGTTTTATAAAAACTTTTAGCGTAGCCGGCAGCAAGTTTAAAAAAGTAGCAGCCGGTAAATTATTTAATGCTTTAAAAAATATTTAAAAGTTATTATTAAATATTATTAAACTAATAATTAAAATAATAAAAAAAAAGATTTTTTATTAAATTTTACCGGTATATTATTTTTTATTAAAGTTATAAAAAATTATTTATTTAATATATCTTGCTTTAAATATATTTGCTAATAAATTTAATATTGTTGTATTTATTATAAAACTTTTAAACGTGCTAAAATAGCTAACTTAATAATTTTTTAAAGTTAATATTTATATAATAAACTAGCTAAAAAATTAGTTTTTTTTATACTTCTGCTAAATTTAATAATATATTTATTTTAATAAAAATTTTTATTAATTTTATATATTAATAAGTTATTAATATATAACTTTATAGCACTATAAAAAAAAAAATAAAAGTTTTGACCGTTAATTTTCTAGTGTCTACTTTGCGTCTTAAATTTTACTTATTTTATATAAAAAACAAGGGTGCGTGGAGATATTAGTGGGACACTTTCCGAAAGAGGTTTAACTGCGGTATAAATATCAGAAAATAAGGTATGAAAAACCGTCCCGCAATCTCATGCTTATACTAGTGCCATGGAACGAGTCTTCAGCTCAAGTCATCGCCAAGGATAACTAACGTCATCTTCATAGAAAGGAGCCATGTTTGAATTACGTAGTAGTATACTTTTTCTTCGTAGTCCAAAAGCGCGTTGAAGCCCCAGTGTGAGCATCTAGAAACCCGCAGGAAGGTCGTCCTATGAGAACGTACTTGTTCTCCTAAGTCGAGATGCGTTCGCTCGCCAGAAGACAGACCAAGTGTGTAGATATAGTGTTGTAAACATATTGGTAGGCAGAGAGGTAAATATTATCTACCGGTGTCAAAGCTGTCCAAGCTACATGAGCTAGGGAGCGAAGAACCACGCGACTGGGACATTAATTGGACCAATCAAACAAGACATGGACCGTTATATTTTCCTTGTCGTTTCCAGCCACCCGATTTTTAAAGCCCGTGCTACCTAGGTACAACTTACGCAAGAATACGCCGGACAGCTGATTTAGGCCGACATTGTCAGGTGGCAAAGATCCACTAAGAGCAGCACTAATATAGTATAGTGCCATTTCCAACCTACACGACTTACAGTCCTCCACCATGATGCATCGACTCCCTAGGCCGGGCATCTGAGTGGCTGTCTCACGAACCCGTCGAGCCGGCTTCACCGCCAGATTCCTGCTTCCTGTACGATGATGATGATGATGATGATGATGGGCGTGCGGGCACGCGTGGCCACACTCTACGGATATTGGAGATTGTGAGAGGCAACGCGGGCATCGACTGGACTACTGTAAACTCCTTCGCTGGGGAAGATGTAGTGGAGGAGGGGGTGGTCGCATGTGACGAGGCCAACTCAAGCAGCACTCGATGCTACCGATAATAACCAAATAACACGATCAACCTGCCGTGTTGCTACCTACATACGTATCTCTACTATATCTGCTACTGCCTACACTATATGCCGCGCTGCGTAGCGGACAGACAAGCTATAGTATGTAGGGTAGGTGCTGGTAGTCTGGTAAGTCGACTGTCGACATGGCATCTCTGAGACCACATCCTTCACCGAAATTCCCTCCTAGCTCAACTCGTCCTGTCTCGATTGTTTCATATCCTCAGGTAGCATTATCCAAGTTACGATTGGGCGTCGAGCCCAGGTAATGCATACTTCTTCTGAGATACGTAGGTAACCGATCAAGCTCACTGAACTACTGAGTACTTTTGTACAGATACTCTCCATGCATCTAGCGTCTAACTTCATCACGTGAAAGCCAATACGTTAACATACGTCGAGGATGGAGCTAGATCAGGTCGGTCTAACAAAAAAACGACCCATTTGCCATATACCACCCACCATACATCAGGAAAATCTACTATAAAAAAATAAAAATAAAAATAAAAAACAATTAAACACCTGAATAAAATAATTACCCTTTAAAAACGTAGCCTTCAAATAATCATTCACTTTGATTCCCTTTTTTCCGGGTTTTCTTAGTTGTTTGACCGGCGCTTGAAATAGTAGTGATTTTAGTGTTGTATGTAAGGCGGGTCGTTTCTCGTCAGACCGACTCTGCTAGATGAAGGATCACTTCCAACGTTCCTATGCAAGATGGTAAATGCAATAATATTCCTAGTATCAAGCGCGATTGATGTCCGTATCTGTAGAATCGGCAAGGAATGATGGCAATTGTAAACAAACCCAAGTAACGCGTCTGACATCTGCCAAAGCCGAGGCTCTCTTCGATCCCATGAAAACCTAATTCATGGTACCCAGGATCGCGTTCCACCAGAGAGCTCAGTAGAGAAAATGTCTCTTACATAACTAGCGGAGTAATCAACGTATACGTACGCCCCTGTCAACTTAACGAAACGTCTATACGAAATTGCTTGAAGTGAGGCTCTAGATAAACACATGGATCCTGGACCTGTCCTGCCGCCAAATATGCCGCAGTGTAGCCCACATACTCTAGTCGTCTAGAAATTCACAATTCTTACTTTCGAGGGACGCCAAGGATATGAATAAAGGGATGAGATGAGCTAGTATCCCGGCGCTGAGGCATCGAGTTTTCCAATTTAACTAAAACTGAACAACCAGGACTTACACCTGGGGTCTGTTGCAGGGAGCATTGAAATGCATGTCTATTCATGGAATATACGCCGTATTCTACAAGACCAATCTATTAAGAGAATGCATATCCCCAGATCTACTATTCAGAATGCTTTAGTGAACGACTTAAAGCCAAATTGTCAGAATTGCGTGAATATCATTTTATTCCAGCGAAACTGCCACCTGGAAACAGATGGTATTAACCATAGTAACAAGCCTCCGCCATCGGTTACTCCATCATTTCTCCTTTCTCCTAAAAACGTCCTAGGTCCAAAAAATAGGACATTGAGACCCATGAGCGCCAGTTTTCCATTCCCTATGAATAGCCCTACCTACCAACCAGCCGTCCATGTAGATGCCATGTAAATGATGACCTTAAGCCCAGTCCCTACTCCCCCGCATCGTCAATATTAAGTACTTTGAAGCGACCTATGTAAGATGCTATCGTCATATCTCGTATACGCGCGCCGATGATTGCGGCACCCCATAGACAAAGCCCAACGAATATATACAAAGAACGTGATGTTTCCTTTTTGGCTTTCAATGCAAGGCTAGTCGGCTAACAGCACTTAAAGTGAGTCGGGGGTTTAGCCCGAAGAGACGAAGGTCCCTTACGCCTCCGACTACTCGCGGCCGGGACGCCGTTGCCGGGCTCCGCGACATCCTCAGTTTCGAAGCGTTCCTGGCCGACGGTAATGACCTTGATGACGTTACTAAGCCCGACGACGATGCTAGAACTGCCGACATTGGCCATGGGGCCCAGGTGGGTCACAAAAAGGTGCCCGTCGTCTTCAGCATCCACACATAGTGGTGCAGTCTCCCACGTATCCTGTTTTCCCCCAAAGTGTGAGAACATCCAGACCTCCCAGTCATCGTGGGCCTGTTGCGATGGAGTCACCGCGTGTTGGGTGTGACGGCGATGCCGGAGTCCGCTAGATTGTGACGAGGGTGGCGGGTAATTATGAGGATATTTCTCGGGAATTTTCCTTCTGACCCCTACCATGATTCCAGATGGTAGGGCCAGCCAGATGCCGGGATTTTTGATAGTCCGTCTTGTCTCTTTGGCTCGCCTCCATGGACAACAGGTCTTCCGTGAAGGCGACTCTGGGTCGCAGAAGCAGAGAGACTCCTCTTCATTCTGCGGGCTGTACGTCTGCACAACCAAATCGCGAGTATACGCATTAAGATACGCAATTGTAAAGCTCCATAATGCAACAGAACCGCATCGCATGCGCCTAGGTCTTGAGTGGAAAGCCTTTAGGCTTTTGGGCTGTATGGGGTCCACTTTAAACGTATAAATCGCTCGAAGAGTCTGTGCATCTACTAGGTCGACTGTTTGAGATCGAATAATAAGGAAGAAACTTAATTCTGGCAGCGCTTGAATTGAGATGAATTCCCGCTCTTTGATAGACTGATACGGGCCAATATTGATGGCACTCGATACCCAGTCGTATCCTTCTTGAGTTATGAGGTGAACTTGACCTTCTCTAGTCGACGTCATGATCTTTGGAGGAAATGCTTTCGATGGTTTTAGTTGATGTGAGGGCTTGAATGTAGATAAGATTGGAAGGACTTACCTTTCTCAGCAAGAGCATCAACAGAAGCAACAGTACTCTCTTCTGGTATCACGTAGCTGCTGGATTCTCCGAGCTCAGGTCTTAATTCAGTAACAACTCCGTCACGACGGACCAGGATCAAGCAAGGGATAGCGGAACAGTCATCGCTCCCGAAAAAGAAAACTTCAGGTTTGTGTCGATAAGGATCAACCTTGATCGAGGGCCCCCATCGAAGCTCAGCCAGGTTCCATAATAATACACGATCGACGGTTAATAGAGCAAGCCAATGGAACTCATCCTCAATGCAAATAGCTAGAATCGGGAAGGGTATCGGAGGCGAGTTCTTTTCTGCACCCAAAACATAGTTGTAGCCGCCGTCCTTAATATTCCAGACTCGGATGACCCGGTCGAGGCCTACTGACACGAGATGGCCAGCAGACGAGGCTGTCAACAAGGCAACGTCGAGGTGATGTCCTCCATGCAAAGTCTTGACACTAAGGAGCGTATCTTGGGGAGCCCGGGTATTCTCGGTTTCTGACAACTGGTCCCATAGCAGATAATTCATCAGAAGCCGCACAATAGCGGTAACGAGAAGGACTGTGACTAGAAAAGGAGTAAGTTGGTTCCTTGCGAAATCATAGATTGCGGGTGAAAGCAGAGGTTCTTGGGCCGATGGCATTCGGTCGGATCCCTTGAGCACGAATATATATGGGTCAAATACCCGTGCAGTATAACTGTAAGCGGCAGGTCTAATAATGTTGATGACTTCACGAGCAGTTTCATGATCTTGTAATCGAAGCCATGAAGTTGGGCTCCTTGCTTGATGCACCTCGACGAGGAGCGATGATTGAGCTGGGTCTACATCAGTATTCTTGCGTGTAGCTCGGATAAGCCTGCGAAGTATCTTGGCCACGCTTTCGTTCTCGAAGAAATGCCATTGCGCGATAAGGACAAATCCGACCATAACCGCCGTGCCTGCTATGCGTGTCGACATGGCTATCTTCCCTTGAAGCATAGTATCAAGCCATGCCTGACGCGGGTGATTATCGTTAGAGCGCCGATGGGACCGGATAGAGGCCTTGGCTAGGGCATCACTAAGTTCGGTTCGCCGCACATCAACGCTCAGGACGGCTAGAAAGAACGTCGATAGGTAGAAGAAATCGAATACTATCGCGATGGCTGCAAAGGTGCAAAATGCAGAAACTCCCGAGGTTACTATTCGTGAAAGACCGTACAATATGAGCAGATTTTGGCCAACACTCGCCAGTGCGATAGGGGCTGTTTCACCGAAGGCGTGGCCAATTCGTGTACTTGTTTTGTCTTCGGAAGGGGTCAGTATGACGGCATTGATGAGCCGAAATATGTTCTCCAAACTCATGGAGAATATGACTACTGGGTAGCCAAGTCGCGGTATTTTAGAGAGGTCGATCTTGAATATGGCACAAACAGTGAAACTTGATATGATAGCGAGAGCGATCTGCACCACAACAGTGACCATTAATCCGACTTTGGATTTAACAGCGCGTAGTTTAGATAAGCTGAAGAGGAAGTAAATCAGGACAAGCGAGTAAGCAGAACCCAGCAGGACGGCATCTACTTTGGACATGAGGCGAAATTGGAATTCATATAGTTGACTCGGTCTTCCCTCATGTGGTGTGATGACTTTCCATTTATGTGTCATGCTGTTAGCCAGGGCTTGTACCTTCTCCTGCCAGATAGAGCCGACAGGAGAGTCTCGCCGGTGGATTAGAGTAATAACCAATGCGTCTGCAGCGACTAATCGGCGGTCTTCGAACCGTTTTCCGCTAAAGACGATCGAGTGCCTCAAAGTGACGTTAACTGAGGTGGGCTGGTTCTTCCTCTGGTTTACCGTGCCGAGTATATCGTGATCTCGCTCGATGAGGTCGGACGAGCAAGACCAATATTGCAAGGGTGAGTGGAAAAACCACGATTCATTGGTCAGACCGTTAATGACATGCAAGGAATCGCGCTGCTTAAACGTGAGATACTTGCTTGCTTCTGCAGGTCTTTCCAGACTACCGGGGCTCTGGCGCGGCTTGAAGTCGACGGTCGGGCCAAGGAGCTCATCCTGTAACTCGAGAGCTCCGAGTAAGACGTCTTTTTCGAGAGCCTGAAAGTAACTCCCATGGACCCATATAGATCGCATGATAACATCGGGCTCGCAAGGAGTCTTCTCATCGACGAGATGAGCGTCTGTCCAGACATGGTGGGGAAGGCTGGACGCGCCATTGGTGAAGTCCGTGGTATATAGGAACGGAAATGGGTATGTGAGAACAGCGGCGACAGCAACAGATATCAACAACGTGCTCAGGACATGGCTGGCCGCATATCTCCCGTATCGCGCGAAAGCATTACGTAGTGGGTGGCTCGGATCTAACACGGGCGCTTCGGTGGTTCTTCATTTACAAAGAGTCAACGACGAGTCATTGAGGCAGTTGGGAGGAGAGCGCCGGCAACGTACCCTCGGAACGGATAAAGGAGGTACCAAATCATCCTTTCAACGTGTACACTCGGCGACCAAGGCAGAGTCTCCAATCATGGACCGACTGACGGCCGTGCAGCCAAGGCAGAATAAAGATAGAGGCAGACAGCCTTCGCATAGACTCGAATCGCGCATAGTGTGTGGGTTCGCTACGGGGTTGGAAAATCAAGTCGATGAGGCGCATAAGACAAGACGGTGCAGAGCGAAGTCGAAGGCTCGGTTCCGACACACAACACAGACCACAAAGTGACGAAGACAACCGGTGAGCTAGTCAAGTGGGCATCGCGGACAGGGAAGTCTTTCGGGTACCTAGGTAAGACAGGTAAGGTAAGGCAGGCAGGTAAACCGTCCAGTGGGTAAAGTAGGATGTGATAACAGGTAGGTGGTAGTCTAGGTAGAAGGTAGACTACTATGCGTACTATTACTAGACTTTGCTGCGGCGGCGGCGAAAAGAATGCGGGACAAGAGGACCCAGGTTGTTCACCAGCACGGTCTCAGCCAGTGGTGTACAGTCAGTAGTAGTAGTAGTGGCACTAGTACAGTAGGAGGTGAGTTCTCAGTCCCACAGTCCACGGTCCACGGTCATAACGGCATTGATCGATTGCTTGGTATCGGTATGCTTTAGGGAGGTCTGCGATGACTGGTTACGTGGGTGCAGGGAACCCCCGTATCAGAAACAAGACGGTCGAGGCAAGCCAACAAGGTGCTTCGTGTAGCACATTCGCTCGCATTCGCTGCTGTGGGGGACGCCAGACTAGAGCACCATGACACAATGCAGCACCTCTGTTGAGCTTTGGGCTGAAGAATCGTCGGGTCCAGAGCGACGCCAATGTTACCTACGGTACTGGATTTGCAGGCTTACGGGTGCTGGCGCCACGGGCCAGTGGAAAGAGCACACCTCAAGTGCACCAAATAG
The DNA here is from genome assembly GCA_022578765.1 of Xylaria sp. FL0933. Classification (NCBI taxonomy): domain Eukaryota; kingdom Fungi; phylum Ascomycota; class Sordariomycetes; order Xylariales; family Xylariaceae; genus Xylaria; species Xylaria sp. FL0933. The sequence goes on along the minus strand of MU389720.1, from coordinate 687,995 downwards.
GCGGGCGGGCTGCTGCTGCTGCGGTCCCCGGCGCTACCTGGGTACGTACTTCTTCGAGGCGACCGGCTATGAAGTGGGAGACGGTCGGGACAGGGGAGAAAAAAAAATTGAAGGCCAATATTAGCCCGATTAAGCGAAAAGAAAATGCGATGGAATTGCGCAGATGGGGGTGGGGGAGTTGGGGATGGGCAAATTTGGGGGGTTTTCTTCTTTTCAGCTCTCTCGCTGAGGGGCTGATCGTTGTGTTATTTAGAGTGGTATCAGTAATTAATCGAGCGATGATGAGAGACACCGCCAAAAGCCAGCGCAAGAGTTGTAAGAGCTTCAAATGGGGGGTCGAGGAGTTCGCTTGGTAGCGATTGACTGGACCGTCGCGGTCGGGGCCCCATTGCCGCATGTTCCGTCGGGTCTTTTATGGGCCCTCCTAGCCAAGGTAGGCTAGTCCTGGGTGGTGCGCTGTAACCATGAGAATTAGGTAGGTAGTGAGAGAACTTGCTGAGTGGACGTTAGTAGGCACTTCTATATCTACTTACTCTTTCTTGTACTTGCCGTTGGGTAGGTACCGGTCTAGGTAAGTAGGTATCATGTAGCCATCTCAGTTATTCATCTTCAAGCGCTCCGCCAGATGCATCTGAGCGCCGACTGTAAACTGGGTCGATGATTGCAACCAGATGATTCCAATTGCTAGAAGAGACACACTTATTCGAAACAAGTGATTGGTTGGTGGTGTTTTATGGTATCCTTTGAGGTGGATCGTCGATGCACTAAATCAAGGGAGGACTTGCCGAAAGCAGCAGTCTTCCATCCACCGAGGTCCAGATCTCTCTCGTCCACCATCATCCATCTACCCTCACTGTGGGCAGAGCAGCAACATAATAGTAGCGACGGGAACAGGCAGCGTCGGCCATGAGATCAGTAAAACCAAACCCTGTATTTTTGTACCTACCTCTCTTCTGGCCTACCACGTCTGGGCAGGATCATGATGTGGTATAGGTAGGTATTCTGTCGGTGCCCGCCATGGCTATGCCAGCTATGCATCGCCAACTAATAGCTGGCTGGCGCTGTGCTCCCGCTTTTTGGACAAGCGCCCGTTCCTCAGCACACACTCCCACTTACACACACATAATCGCAAGGGTTACGTGCCGAAGAGCAGCCAACCGTTTGGATGTTCCGTCCATGTGTGGCGAGCCCTGCCTATCCGGAATTCGGCCTGTTGCATCGATGCGGTGACTCTCTGTGCATACTTTATACAGCTCCCCTCGATGGTCTGCTAGGTAGCTCACTGGGCGTCCATTCACAGCGTTTATGCAGTTCCGACCGGCTGGGATGTTGCGATGTGCTGGAATGAATATAAAGGAGGCGCATGCACCGAGGTCTGCACGCGAGTTTTGAGGTAAGTTGTTCAGTGTTTAGACAAGATAGTCGTCTATGGTCAGCGAAATTGTTGCGGAATGGCGTGGATAGGGGACGCAGTGGTAGAAAAGGCAGCCGTTGGGAGACGGTGAGCAAATATATGTGATTCCCGTCCTCCACCCCTGATAACAGTTCCATTCAACAAGAGGCCATTCGGTGCCTGATCAGCCCACTGGAAATTTCTAGCCGCACTGCTTTGCAAGGTCAGCTCCGTCAAGGTGTCGGCATCGTGGTCGGATCAGCTCACTTTAAGGCATCATGACCCAGCGCGTTGGTTTCCATTGGCTGTGTGCTCCCATTCAGGCGTGGTGCATGACAGGGTTATAATTCCCCGACCGATTGACCTTTCTCCATTTGTAATTTCAGGGGACGTTTGACCTGACCGACGATCATGTTTATTGCGGCAGGCAGCATAAGGATCCGAACAGTCTTGTAATAGTATATGCCCATATGGGATTGTGACCAGATTGGCGGATTAGAAGATCTCACGGCTCGGTGTTGGTCCTTGAGTCCAGGGCGGGCAGATCCGTCGTTAGGCGAAGTAGCGAACCCCAGCTCGTCGATAGAGAGACTTAGTGTTGTGAGTAGGGCAGACTGACTCGCTGTAGCCAGCTCCGATCTTAATCGCTAACCTAGAACAGTGGGGGGAGGGGAACAAGCTGCTCGATGCCTCGATAATCCAGAGGCACCAGTGTACACGAGATGGAAGCTCGCAAGCTCGAAAACCCCATCGTGGAGCTTCTCACCACTTATAACGAGCTCAACTCTTCGCGTATCGAGGAACTAGACGAGGAGCCGAGCCCACTGGAGTTTATGCGCTATGTAGCGCGCAACACCCCCTTTGTGGTGCGGCGCGGCGCACAGAACTGGATCGCTACTCGAACATGGGACGCTGCGTACTTGTGCTCAACGTTGGCTGGCCACAAGGTTAATGTAGCTGTTACGCCGTACGGAAATGCAGACGCCCCCACGCTCGATGGCCGAGGACGTACCGTATTTGCGAAGCCGCACGAGGAAGACCACGAGTTCGGCGAATTTCTCGAGTTTTGTGAGTAAATCACGGAGTCGTTTTCTTCTTAGTGACTCTTCGGGGTAAAAAGATACCTCCCGAGCCAATAGCATGCTATCGATGCATCTCGCAGTTCTGAAACACTCCTAGGTCTGCCTTTGGAAATAGCTGTTACTGACCGGGAGTATTGGTAGTGAGGCGACAAGAAAAATCTGGTTCACCTCACGATGAGCAAGAAGCCGGAAGACGAGATGAAGTACGATATGCGCAAACACGTGAGTCCCCCGTCCCCAGGCCCCTTACCGGACACCGGCTCTACGCTTATATCCATCGAGAGCCCCCGAAACCGCGTATTGACGAGGGCACAGAAAATGACAATCTACGACACGAATATATAACGCTCTTTTCGCAGGTGGAAAAGAGTATAGCATTTGCACGGATTGCACTGGAGCGGGATCCAGATGCCATCAACATGTGGGTCGGCAATTCGCGCTCCGTGACGGCATTGCACCGTGACAACTACGAGAACATTTATGTTCAGATCGCGGGGCGTAAGCACTTCGTTCTCCTACCCCCGCTCTTCCAGCCTTGCGTCAACGAGCAAGACCTCGAGCCAGCTACATATGTCCGCGCTCAGAGCGGGGGAGATGAGAGTCTTGAGCTGCGTATGGACGAAATAGTAGGTGAAAATGGAGACGGAGCACCAAAAGTCCCCTTTGCTACCTGGGACCCCGATACACCCGAAGTGCGTGCGACGCCGTACTCGCATCTTGCTGAACCCATGCGTGTTTCGCTCGAACCTGGAGATATGCTCTATCTCCCAGCTATGTGGTAAGATTCTCGAAAGCCGTGTGTTTCTTGAAAAGGGGGGCGCTAGTCGTTGCAGGTGTCTCTGGTCCTCGTTCAGAACTATTCTGTTGACCAGCCTGCCAAGGTACCATAAAGTATCGCAATCGTGTTCAAAAGATGGAATATGCGTCGCGGTTAATTATTGGTAAGTGCTCGCCACGGTTTCCCCCTGTCCAATGGTGATATCCATACCTATCGTCTTACGATTAATGGGTCACCTACAGGTATGACATGGAGTTTAGTGGGCCACTATATTCACTTTGCTCGTTTATCCGGAACGTGAGCCGTAAAGGTGTCAGCTCATGACGATGGAAAGAACGTAAAGCATATCTGTAATAGTCAAGGCCATGGTGACTGTCTAACTAGCGGAGAAGTGGGTAAGTTAGTTCTTATTCTAAGTCAGGCTATTACTATCTGTCAGCCCTTGATTTTGGTCGAGTAGACCATACCATACAAACAAAATCATGTCCTATCCATTCATTCCAATGCCAACTCATGCCAAACAACTACTACCTACTCCAGACACCGAGGCTTGCCAAACACAGAAACATGCTACATACAGTCTTCTCTCTCTGCCCAGATTGCCGCCAATGCTGACAGAATGAGAGCATTAAACGTTGACCTCAATTCCAACTCGGCTTCGCTGACTCTCATCTAAGAATCGCTCTTTATCGTCACCAATCTTGCGTCTGAACAGAGACAGGTCTTTGAGCAAGTCTTGCATGAAGTCTTGCATATCGTTCGCCTTCTCCTCGTAAATCTCAGACTCGTACCCGTCGTCCTCGCCATCATCATCGTAGTACGCCTCGTCGACAAGGCTCTGTCGCTTGCTACCCCCTGCAACATCCTTCTCGTCTGCCGCTTCCACCACATTTTCCTTGTCAGCTTCTGGATCGTCGAGACCTTCGATCTCCGACGACCGCGGCTGTACGACGACTTCGGGGATTGGATTCTTCAAACTATCGAGCGCGAGCTTGAGGTGTAGACGCAGTGCCTCGTTTTCAGTTTGGAGACTGCGTATTTTCCCTTCAGCTACGAGACTGCGCTCTTCCATCATGCGCTGCATAGCGATGACTCTGTTTTGGTATTCTTCAAGACGTTCCTCACTTTCACGGGCGTTCTTTTCTCGCTGTCGCGAGTCCGACACAGAAAGTTGCAGCAAGCGAATTTCCTCGGCCATGGCGGTAATCTGTGCGTCTCGTTCCGCCGTACTGATGTGATCTTGATTGACCACTGCACGTGTGCGGATCCTCTTCGCTTGGTCTGCATACCGCAGCGTGGATAAGGTCTCCTCGTAATCGGAGGGTGCGATACACGCTATCATTGCCGTCTTACTGTTTCCACCGAGAGAGTCCTTTAGAAGCCAGGTCAGAATAGAGTCTCGATATGGCACGATGTCTCTACTCCTTTTCCCGGGCCGGCTCGCCTTCGGGTCCGCCAATGCTGCAATCACTCGTCCCAGGGTTGTCAGTGATTTATTGATATTACTGCCCTCGCGTAGGCGAGCTCCCGTAGCTTCTGTGGATTTGGCCCGCTCACTACCTGCAAGATCGACCAACCGTATACGTGAGCTCCGCTCTGTTGTTTCGTCTGTCTCCATGTCATGGTGGATCTGTTTTAGCATGATAGTAAAAACGGCGTGGCTTCGACTACTGGTGTCGTTCATCTTTGTGCTCGCTGTCGTCCGGCTTGCATCTCCTGCCTTCATATACCTCAATATCTCCCTAAAGTTCCTTACCGGCACCTCTGTCAAGTCTTTGACATATGGTCCTTCCACTGGCGATTCGCGGATCTTGAGGTAATATGGCGCTTGGTTCGGTACAACGGGAACAAGTAGGTCACGGACATGCTCATTGTATACTTCGAAGTAGGACACCCGAACGTGGTACGAAATGTTTGGGGTCTCGTTCTGGGCGGCTTCGATGCGCTGGAAAAGGTCTTCGCAAGTCCGAGGAATGAGACCGGGCTGTTCTGGTGTGCCCATCATAGTGTATGACTTGCCCGAGCCTGTCTGTCCGTAGGCAAAGATGCACGTGTGGTAACCCTCGAAGTTATGGTCAAGAAAGTCCTCCCCAAGGCTGTTGTAAACGTCCTCCTGGTGTGCATAATGTCTGTCTTCCGTATTATGGCTCCAGAACGAGCTGTCAAACGTAAAGGACTTTTCTTCGATGACTTTCCGACTCTTGGCTCTGCTGTTTGCCGGATCATCATCGTTCGGGACGTGCAGTGTTGTCATCTGAGTGATGGGATCCATACTGATCAGACATTCTGCACCACGTTGGATCTCTGTGGCATCGATGATCTGTATTAGTCCTCGAGAACTATCTCTTTCAAGCCCTCTGAATCCAGTTCGAACTGTATTAAGACGTACCTCTGGGTAGAAAGGCCCTCACTCGCACCACGACCCTCACATTGCCGCCTCCGTCCATCCTCATCATGTGCGGTGGAAGTGTCCCATCGCGCGACCGTAAGGACGGGGTGGACGCAGAGGAGCGTATGATATTAGCGGAGCGTCTCATCTCTTTATTATCAAATGTGACCTGTTCAATTCCAGTGTAGGCTCGTGTGGAATGCGGTCGTGATTCGGGTGTCAATGGTAATAGCGCTTGCGGCAACGACACCATTCCAGACAATGTGTCGCAGAAATCCGAGATAGCGTTGCGGTATCGCTGCCGATTGAGATTGTCTGGGATGCCGTACATCGAGGAGCCCCGGTAGGAGTGCCTAGCCATATAGGTGCTGCTACCTGCTGGGATTGTTGTGGGGCGGGTTATTTACTTTCGTTGCCGGGCAGCCACGATGCGCTGGCGCTTCTGGCTATCCTTTTGCGTTTGGTGCGAGAACCCCACTTACTATTGTACAGTACAGAATTAAATGTGACGTGATGTGATCGATTGGGACAGCGGCTACGACCTCGAAAACCTCAAGTTAACAGATGGTGTAGGTTTTGTTTGCTCAGTGGCAGGTAATCCGAAACGCGCTCATGATTGTTACTAGAGCGTAAGGTAGTATGTATTATGTTTATTTACCTAATCGTCAATGCCTAGGAACTACGGTAACCGATCTATCTTCATGCATGAGTCAAGATCACGCCAATTATAGGACATGTTAAGTACTTATGCACTGGCTGGGAACCAATCCTATAATTTAAATACTTAAAATATGCTACTCATCAGTGTCACATTTCCTTACCCCTAGAACGGAAGAATATCTGTACCTAGGGTAAGTCTATTGTACGCAGTATGCAGTCCAAGATGCCCCTCATCCTACAGGCACTTTTAGGCAGTTCAAGTGTGTTGTGAGCACCTTCTTATTACTCGTACGTCATACAACTAAGCCAGAATAGGCAATACCATTATAGCCACAAAGCACCATCTAGAACACCTTGCGGGCTGACAATTCCGTAAAGGATTCCCTCAGTTTCGGTATTGCGTTAGCGTGCTGCTACCTAGCTTGTACTATACAGCCAGACTTCAACATAGGATAGTTTATATCAAGCTTTATATCAAGCACTCCTTGATTAAAGCTCAAGATTTCTCTTAGAGGAAAACCTGCCCACTCATACGCTTTGATTACCAGCACGGCTTCGAGTCTTTAAGATGGACGTTCATCTTCTAGTCTACGATTTATCAGGCGGGCTTGCTCGACAATTCTCTATGGGCATGCTTGGCTTCCAACTCGATGCCATCTATCATACATCTATCGAGCTAGAGGGAACGGAATATGTGTATGACAGTGGAATCAATACCATACGGCCTGGTAGCTCTCATCTTGGCCGACCGCTTGAGCGTATATTTCTCGGCAAGACAGAACTGCCGCTCGAGGTTATCCTCGAGTATCTAGACTCGTTGAGGGAGATCTACACTCCTCAGGCTTACGACCTATTTCGCCATAATTGCAACAACTTCAGCAATGACTTCGCAACATTCCTGCTGGGAAAGGGTATTCCGGACCATATCGCCAACATGCCACAAGCGGTGCTTGATTCGCCATTTGGCAGGATGCTGCAGCCGCAATTAACCCAGATGGTCGAGCAGAGAAAGGCTCAGCAAGGTGGACTTCTCGGCATACAGAATAACCAGCAGCAAAACAACGGAGTAGCAACATCCTCGTCGGCAGCCGTTATAGAAGTATCAAACCTGCCAGCCTTAAACGCCGCTTTAGAGAGCGCTGTTACAAAATCAGCTGTAATATTCTTTACATCAGCTACATGTCCACCTTGCAAAGTTCTTTACCCGATGTACAGCGAGTTAGCTGCTGAACACGGGAGAAATGTGGCTTTGATCAAAGTTGACATCTCGCGAGCACATGACGTTGCACAGCACTACGCCGTGACCGCAACACCAACATTCGTGACTTTCGTTCATGGCAAGCGGCAAGAAAGCTGGGCCGGGGCTGATGCGGCTCGTTTGAAGGGTACAGTGAAGTTGCTTGCTGAGATGGCTGCTGGGCCTTCTCACCCACACCGGTTGTTGCGTCTACCACACCTATCGAATCTCGACTCAAAACCGGTCTTATTCGCTAAAGTCCCTCCGCTTCCGAAGCTATTGTCCAAACTAGGGCCAGCTGCGAATGACCCTGCAGTCCAAGGTATGAAGCATTTCATCGAGGCCAGATCTGACGATGGTCCGGCAATGGCGACGCTGCCCGACCTATCTGCTTTCTCGAAGTTTCTAGTCAATGCGTTGACAGATTTGCCTCGGGAGCTTCTCTTTACCATTGTAGATCTGTTCCGATGTGGTCTCGTCGACTCGCGCGTGAGTGGCTACTATGCTGAGGAGCAGGGTCATAAGACTATCGTTGCGCTTCTAGAGGCTGTGAATGATGACTCTGCGAGTCCCTACTCGCTCCGCTTAGTCACATTGCAATTGGCTTGTAACCTCTTCTCAAGCCCTCTATTCCCGGAGCAGCTTCTCGGGCAGGTCCCATTACGCAGTGCAGTTACTCGACTCCTCTCGAGTAGCTTTCTTGACGACAACCATAACGCTATCCGGGTGGCGGCTGCGTCGCTGCTCTATAATGTAGCTCATGAAAATAGTCGGCAACGGCAACACTCGAAAGAAGGACTTCCCGAAGAAGACCAGATAGAACTAGCAGCTTCGGTATTAGAGGCTATTGCCCAAGAAGAGTCATCAGCCGAGGCACTACACGGAATGTTGTTAGCATTGGGGCTCCTGGCCTACTGCATGCCGATGGAGGGAGAGCTAATAGACCTACTAAGGACGATGGATGCGCAAGGAACCATTCTAGCAAAGAAAAAGACGTTTTCTAACGAGCCTTTAATCGCAGAAGTCGGAACGGAGTTGCTGGGTAAAGGTCTTGTGAGGCAATGATTGGAATAACGATATAGAATAGAGGAAGATACAGTTTCAGCCTGGAGTTTTAGAGACCGAGGTAGATTAATAGGACACATAATTAGATCGAATCCTAGAACCCCCTTCTATTCATCTCTAGAGCTACCCCAAAAAGATGCTATGATCAAAGCATGTAAATGTCTCAGGATACTTTAGAAAGAAGGTTGAGCATAGGCAAGGCAAATTGGCCATGGCTCCCAGATATCAAGTTCTGAGCCTCAACGAGTCGATCTGACCTTTAGTAATATATTAAACTCAACACTATTTACTCGTCTATCTACGACTGGCATGTGGTTGAAGTTAGTGGCCGCCTTGTATACTGGGTAATGTGAAGTAAGAATAACGTCACTCGCTAGTACCCATAACTTCAGTTTTAGAGATCCTGACTATGTCCCAAATATGCCAATCATCACAGTAAAAAATTGAAATTGCTCTCAATCAGACCTATCTCACTCTTCAACCCAAGCATTGGAAATACTATCCATGTACCTCTATGGCAAGCACGAAAGATCCCTCTTCTCTAAAGGCATCGTGCCATTGCGGCCGGATCGCCATCACACTACCCAGCCCGCCAGAGGACATCAACGAGTGTCACTGTAGCGTTTGCTATAAGCTTGGGGCGATGTGGGCATACTATCCGCGGGAGCAGGTGGCCGTGACAGCCTCTTCCCCTGCTTTCCCGCCCTCAATAGTCGTCTCGCCTGGTTCTGCTTCCGCCTCGCTTGACCCCGGGGATAGCGATTCAAAGCCAATAACGCGAGGTATTAATACGGCCGTCGATGAAGCTTTAGATAGCTACGTGAGGACCGACCTACCGGGTGAGAGAACCGGCGCTACGTTTTATCGCTGCGCTCACTGCGGGGCTTTGACACATTGGTGGAACGCCTCGGGAGGTGATTCAACCATGGGTGTTAATTGTCGCCTGCTGCCTGAGAGTGAAGTCGAGGGTGTCAAGAGTATAGCGGGGCCTCGGTGACCCGGCGTGAATGACCATAAAACAGTAATCTGTATATCATTCATGTCTCACGTCAACAGGGAGATGTGAAGGAGTGTCTCTGCGGGTTTAAGCAGTGTAATGTAAGAAAGGGGACTCGCAATATGAAATAGACAAACAATACGAGAAGGAAGGTGAAAAGTCGGTGTGGGGAATGCTTCAAAGGAGCGTTCGAGAGTCAACAGCTCAAATTGATATTACATGAATCGACGGGCAGGTGGAAATATAAGGAAAGTCAGATTGTATAGACCACCAACCCCCAACTGCCAAACGGGCCACGAGTGCCGACCAAGGTTACATGCCGTGAGAGCCGCCTGACCGAGGCGTCCTTCACCTTGCGCTCGGTAATGTCCGCAAAGGATCTGAGATAACGGATAGACACCTCGAATATAGAAAGATCCCCAAAGGTAACGCTGGCTTAGCACATAAATGGAACAACGCACTGCAGTGTCTCAGGAGACCCCGAAATGTTGGGGAAACATTACATATGGAGAGCCCACGTCGTCGCCCAGAAATGGTAATATTCGAGACACTTATTCCATTCTTCTGAAGGGGCCATACTATGTTGGCCGAATCGACATTGGTCGAGTCGACACACTATGTTGGCCAGAAACACACTTAGTCCAGCCACCACCCAAGGAAGCCTCTCGACCGTTAATCGCTATATAATTTCCTGTAAAATACTAGTACTAAATGTTATAAAGTTCCGTTAAAGAGTTATACTCAAGAACTAAAAAATAATCTATAATGTTTAGCTTATAGTCCGCCCGCACTTATACCATGTAAGTGCGCACAGCCTGTGATAGGTCCAGCAGCCTACGCATCTTCTGCCCTCCAGCTATATTCAACTCGAACATCTTCAATACCTACCAAGTATGTTCTAAAGTAGTTGAGATGTCTCTACAGCGGGCGCTATGAAGAGCAAAGTATATTCTGGGTGGTGGCTGAGCTGATATGCAACCAAGTGGGTTTCCGGCCAACGTCATGAAGAGACTCGGCCGACGTAGTATGACCCTTCTGAAGGAGTCTTATCAACTCAATTCGAAATACCACTATGGTCTGAAGCTTCCTGTCCCATTCCGGACCCTCGCCCGAGCAACAACATAGAAGGATTCTAGAAGGATTCATCAAACTTTGAAGTTCAGTCCATTACGCCGAATTCTAAGTCCTAGAGAACACACTCGTAGTCAATCTGGGGTTGTCTTCTCTGGGTGCCCGCCGACGGTGTTTCTGAAGAATGGGCATATAAAGTCGGATTAGTCAGTGTAACACATTGATACTTTGATTATTCGTTAGTTACACAACTTAGTCTATTGTGAAGGTCGATAAGAGTCTGTAACATAAGGATAGTAAACATTTTATCATTGGTGAGTAGAAGCGAGACAGTACCGCTCTACTGGGTCGGGGTGCTTGGTCTGTAGGTAAGAATAGGTATTCTATTCAGCGTCGTGATGGGGCTATAACCTACCTAGAGACCGTAATCCTACTTAGGCCACCCCGTGTACGATGTTGTATTGCCGCAGCACATGCGGTCTTATCTACACCATCATCCCAATACTACTGAGCGTAACCGACTTACACATGTTTGGTTGCGATGCATGTTTTTTCGGCTTTCACATGGTCACATTGAGTATGCACGGAATTTCTAGATCGAGTTCGATGAGCTTTGGCTACGATCCATTTATAAGAAGCGCCGAGTCCTGCATCTGATGTTCCTGATACCGTCCAAACTACACGAATGTTGCGACTCATCAACAGACTGTATTGTCTTTGCTATTTCGATCTGTCCACAAGCCACACGGCACAATTCTTCATAGAAAAGGCAAGACAAACCTTCACAGAAAAAGGGCATATGTCTGACTGGAGTTCTAGTTACCCAGGGTGTTAATGTCATATACATATATCAGGATGATGTCCCGCCTATCGACCGCTGAGTCTGTCAGTAACATCATCTTCGGGCTGTTTTCGATGCTTTGCAACCTTGTGGTCGTCTGGCAGAACCAACGGATCATGAACGAAGTGAGGTATGCTTGTCTCGCCCTATAAGGAGTTTCAATGTTGATCTTCTATTTATGACGCACATCCTGATAAGTCACAGAACTAGAAGAGCTCGCCGTTCAAGTTGGACACCATGACGATATAAAGCTACGAAGATGCGGATACACTAGGATATCAAGCAGTGGGGGAGTGATGAGCGATCGAGACTCTCCTCCCCCACGGAGTGATCGGGGCTGTAAAATTATTGTATTCTCATTGTATTCTCATTTCTCTTGCTTTCCTGATGGTCGACACCGCACCTAAGGCTTCGGACAGGTGCAATTTTTAGAAGGTTACTGGTTGGGGCGACTGTAACGACTCACATGACTGGAAACATCGGTATCAACTGTATTACTCTCGGGATGTATATTCTTCGCTTCTGATTCCAGATTTATTCTTCGTTGGCTACTTAAGTAGCTACCAGGTAGTAAACAACTTAAAAAATACCAACATATTATTGGTCTTGTAGCTCGGAGGCGTATAAGTTCTCTAGAGCAAGTCGCACCTTAGAGATACAAGGTGTCTCAGGTTCTTCTGCATTAAGGAACATGATCAAAGGCAGTATGCCATATGGTGGGCTGAACATCACAGTGAATAAAAGAGTTGGTAGATGGTTTCAAAAATATACGTACACCTCGAAGTACCTAGCGGTAGGTACACTAAGCGAACGCTAGCACTAATTGAATGTTAGTAGAAGCTTCCTAATGGCCAGTATAGATGCGCTAGCCCCCGCAATTGATACCCACTACTGGCTGGCTGGCCTTTCGCCGTCCTTGGCAGGACGACCCCCCTGAACTGCCAATTAAGCCCTGGAGAGGCTTAACCTTGAAATTTGGGGCGAAGATTTTCGATATTGATTAACCTGCGTGTTCTTATTGATTACATATTTATTAATACCCCCTTTCTCCCACAGTACGCTCGAACTTGACCCGACACAACAACGCTCGTTCATCTCCAATTGTTCCAATCTCCTGTCTGACCGACACGACATTTACCGGTCGAGAAACTGGTCTCTCGCTTCCGCCTCGACCTGACTTGCGACATACTGTCTAACCTCATTCTACCTGGTCTCGAGAGCTCTAGATTTCCCCTGCGCAGTCTTCTCTATCGCCAATTTTTTTCTTGCTTTTTCCCCATCTCTAGCGGGGATGCGCTGTGATTGAGGGTTATGAGGAGAACATCTGTCTCGTTGCCTACGAAGCAAGTCCGGCGCGATCCTCACGAGAAAGCCGACCGGTACGACGCCGGTCACAGAGAACCAGGCATCCTGGAGAAGTTACAACGCGCCGGAATGAATCCGGCCCAGAAGTCGCGGTGGTTGAAGACCACTGCCATCGTCGTCTTCATCCTCTTCCTCTTCTACTATCTATCGCCTAAGGGCGTAGACTACTACCAAGGAGGTGCGTGCGTCCGGTTATCGGTTATGGGATATTCCACGACAGTGTCGTTACTAATAGTCCTATCAGTGTCGCAAACCGGCGGCCAAAGTCCTTCCGATTCATCGTATGGTACCGACAAATGCACGAAGTCGTTCTCCAGAGACAAGCCCATCGTTCAATATGTCCTCATGATCGACGCCGGTAGCACTGGATCTCGCATCCATGTTTACAAGTTCAATAACTGTGGCCCTACCCCGGAACTTGAAGGCGAGGAGTTTCGGATGACCGAGAAGAGCGTTGGTGGCTTGAGCAAGTATAAGGACGACCCTGTCGCTGCCGCCAAGACCTTGGATCCCCTCCTTGCTGTAGCTATGGAGCACGTCCCTGACAAGCTGAAGGGCTGCACTCCTATTGCCGTCAAAGCCACTGCCGGCTTACGTATGATAGGAACGGAAGCGGCAGACAAGATCTTGAAAACTGTGCGGGAACACCTCGAAAAGGATTACCCTTTCGCAGTTGTGTCTGAGAAAGAAAATGGAGTTGCCATTATGGATGGCTCAGATGAGGGTGTATATGCCTGGATTACCACTAACTACCTCTTGGGGAAGATTGGCGGCCCAGATGACAGCCCGACTGCTGCTATTTTTGATCTAGGTGGTGGGTCGACACAGATCGTTTTCGAGCCAACGTTTAAGGGACTCAGTTCTGGGGGCATGCCCGAGAAACTGGCTGAAGGCGATCACAAGTACGAATTGTCCTTCGGAGGACGAAACTTCGAACTGTACCAACATTCCCATCTTGGGTATGGTCTTATGGCTGCTCGCAATGCAATTCACCTGAGCTTATTGAATGATATATACGCCAAGGAGAAGAGCCTCGACTTCCTCAAGAAACCTATTCGAAACCACCCTTGCATCAATGCCGGCCAGAGCGACGTCGTTAAGGTCAAACTACCGGAAAACAGCCCACTGGGTACAGGTGAACTCGAATTGAACGTAACCGGCCCAGCTATCCCGGCCCCAGCTCAGTGCCGCAGCCTGGCTGAGAAAATCCTGTACAAAGATGCCCAGTGCAAATTGGCTCCCTGCTCTTTCAACGGTGTTCATCAACCCTCTTTGGCGAAGACTTTTGCACGGGAAGATGTCTACATTTTCTCATTCTTCTACGACCGTACGAAGCCCCTAGGCATGCCGGATTCTTTCACCCTGCGTGAGCTTCATGACTTGACAAATACTGTTTGTGGTGGCGAAGAGTCCTGGGATGGCTTTAGCAACCTCCCTGACGCCCTAGACGAACTCCGGGACCGTGGCGAATATTGCCTCGATCTCAACTTCATGATTGGTCTCTTGCACACGGGCTACGATATGCCGATCGACCGCGAGGTCAGAATTGCTAAGAAGATAAAGGATAATGAATTGGGCTGGTGCTTGGGAGCAAGGTAAGCCCTTCCCCCTCGAACACTTTATTTCCCCGGTTAGGATACGAGACTAACGCTTCATACTAGTTTGCCTTTATTGGCAAAGGACTCCGGCTGGTCATGCAAAGTTAACCAGGTCTACTAATACTGCGTTTGCAAATTAATATTATGGTAGACAAGTACGGATCGGGACTGGGCATCGATGAATACACGGGAAACCACTAGACTATAGTACTTACGCAACCTAATGAAGGGAGGAGGGGGGCAAAGGCAAGGATAAATCTACGCTCGGGGGATTGGAAGACTTTTGGCATTAGAGGCTCCTCGAGGCCCGGCGTTTGCGGAAAGATTGAAATTTGAACAGTCTGTAGAATTACGAATCAGGGTGCACGGCAGAGGACGACACTTTATTATGGTCTGCTTACCTTTCTCCGGCAGAGAGTGTGGAGGGCGCGCCCTGGAAAGCATGAAGACATGGGACTTAGCTGTATGAAAACCATCAACAATATTTATAACAGAATCTATTGCCTTTAATTATATTTGTACATAAGAATAGTTGGATTTTGTCATGAGCATTGAAGTTATAGATTTGGATAGTCTTATTTACACTGCTTTCTTGTTCTAAATGAAGCAAATCAATTGTCATGACTTAATGGGGTATCTCATGTTGTATCTATCGATACTGTGATAATACAATTACGCCGCTCGCCCGTTTTCCGATGGTTTGCCTAGAATCTTTGCCTTCCGAACGAATCATGCGCCGCTTAAAGGGGCGCATCAACCATGCCCAAGACATCTTCAACCACGTCCTCGGGCTGCACATCCTCGAGCAACGCCTTGACGGCGGCCAGTTCGCTTCCCCACTGCATACTCCGCTCCCGCTCGGCCGGCACGATGACGATGCGATGGGCATAGATCTTGCGGGCCGCGAGCTGCACCAGCTCGGGGGTGACGAAATCGAGGCCGTGGAGCGCCGCCAGCGAGTGGATCAGCGTGCGGAAATGCGCCGTCGCGGTCGGCGGGACGCTGCCGGGCGCCACGGCGCGGTGGAGCCGGAGGAAGGCGACGATGTTCATCTGGTAGCGCTGGGCTTCGATGTCGACATGCGCTTGGAGGCTTAGAGTCGCGAGCGCGGATAGGTCTGCTTCGGTGAAGACCGGGGTGCGTCTCGTAGTGCCACTGGTGCTGCTGTTATTGTTGTTGTCTGCTGTCTGAGGACTAGCTTGGTTTTGCGTCGCCCAGTCTGTGGTTGATATATGGTGGCCTGAGGTTGGTGTGAGGATCGGTGTTGATGGGGTCTTGGATCCTCGTTTCCGATGGACAACACTTGCTGAGCTTGCCTGGCTAGCCGCATCGTCATCACGG
This sequence comes from Xylaria sp. FL0933, assembly GCA_022578765.1. Classification (NCBI taxonomy): domain Eukaryota; kingdom Fungi; phylum Ascomycota; class Sordariomycetes; order Xylariales; family Xylariaceae; genus Xylaria; species Xylaria sp. FL0933. Next base: position 672,178 of record MU389720.1, on the reverse strand, counting down.
TCCTCCTTCTCCTCGTCAGCTTCGTCAAAGTCCTCTCTGTTGTTATGGACATGAGGATATTCTTCGTCTTCCTCTTCGTCTTCCTCGTCATCCATATGCGCGAATCCATCCTCGGGATCCTGCCAATGCGAGATGTAGAAGTGATTGTTCAGATGCTTCGTCAGGCGGGCCTGGCCAGCGCTCTCGGACCCCAGCGCGGCGATGAGCAGGAACTGCTTCGGACATGCTTGTTCGGCCGTTCGCGTGGATATTCGCCGCGTGCGCATGAGTTCCAGACATTGTATCTGCACGACCTTGGGAGCAGTGTCCAGATTCCGGGCTATTATTATGTTGGCGATCTGTTGCTGCTGCTGCTGCTGCTGTGTGGCAGTCGATAGGTAGGACCCCTTGGACGTGGAGACTGTAGCGGCACTCGGGGAGTGATGAGAAGCTTGCGACCGTAGGGGCCCGTGTTGATGCTGCGGTAAATGGCTATGCATATGCGCATGCGCATGTGAATGCGGCCCCCAGCTGCCATTGCCGCTGCCGTGATGCGCATTGAAATACGACTCGGATCCTCGAGTGTGTAGAGGTGAAGGCGTGCGAGGGTTAGCACTTGGCTTTGGCTGGGATGGCGATTGCGGGAGCTGGATTGCGGCGACAAGGTCGTCGAGCGTCGTATCGGGCGTGCAATCCACGACGGCAGAGCTCAATCCGAAGGTGCGCGAGGCCACGAGCTGGAGCTCTACGGTCAGGTCGTCGAGATACTCTGCGTCGGTGCTGATGATGCAGTGCTCGCGGCTGATGAGGCAGAGCAGCGCCGCTAGATCGATGTCTCCTAGCTGTCGGACCTTGCGCACTAGATCCTCATCCGCCATCTCGTCTAATTCTAAGCATTGAAGAGTCCATGGGATCACATGACGGTCGTCGATGTTTGCTTTGTTCTGGTTGGGTCTTGGACGCCGATACTATGGAAGTTGGAGCTAGACAACCAGGTACTTTATTGGGGACCTTTCTCGGCAAGTCGGCAGGATGCTACTAGACCTTACTTGGATAGTAGCTGCGCATCTACCTAACCTAAGTTGGTACCTACCTACCTAAGTCACAAATAATTCAGATCACAGGCTTCTACTTAGCTTTAAGTGTTACCGCCTTAATTGCTGCGGTATCATTTCTACCTAGGTATTTTTACACTGATATGATGTACAATCGTCGTTTACTCCGGGCTGCCATCACGTTCACGCGTTCCAATCCTGCTCACCACCCGATCGGCCGCCACTACCATCATCGTCAGCTAAATTGGATTGGAATCAAGCGTAATTGATATGAGACCAAGTACAACGCTGCGAATATCGAGTAACAGGTGACAGCTTACACGCCTGACCAGAACTTCTTGTCCACCTTGTCGTGGGGTGCTTCCTCGGCCTTGTCGTGTCTCTTTTCGAACTCTTGATTATGTCTTTCGACTTCCCGCTTCTGTTCTTCTGTTAAACCAGACTTGACGCTATTGGTGGACTGGTTCAGGATCTTGGGCTGCGGTGCGTTGTGGCCTTGTGGTCCCTTGAGAGCCTCACCTCCATTCGCCGTGCCGGTCCCGCCGTTGTTGGGGATTTGGCCTGCAGTCGGGCTACCGCCTGTCTCGACCGCTTCTTTCGATCGGGAGCCGCCCGACTGCGCGCTGGCTTGCTCTTCAGGCTCTCCGCCAGAGACTGCCTTCTTCATGCTATCGGAAAATGAGCTCTTAGTAGAGGCATTCGACCCCTGGCCGACATCTGGTGGTGCGGGTCCCGGGTGCTCTGATGATTCCTGCGCTTTGTTTGACGGGGGTTGCTTTTCCGGGTGCTCTGCTACAGGATCTCCCTTGCCGTCTCCGTAGCCTTGATGCGCACGGAGGGGTGTAGCTGCAATGAAGGTACGTCTTTGAGGGTGTAGAGCTTGTGTGCGCGTCGTAGCCCGCAGGGCTCTAATGGAGTTGGTGAGGCGAATTCCACCCATTGTTGTAAGTAATTCTGGTTGATACTGTGTCTCTTCCAATTAATTCAAGCTTAAAAACACTTGAGAATTCTGGTTTGCCTATTTTTGAATTCAATTGGTGCTGTTTTTGAGAGTTATGCGGAAAGCCAGAGCATGTTTGATCGAGCCGACAAACCATTTATACCATGTCATAGTAGATTCAAGACGTGATGTCATCATCATGACGCTAACTGGCCTCAAAAGGATGGAGCCGCGAAGCTAGTGGGTACGTACCTGTTACCCAGACACCATAGACGTATGTACAGTACATATTCGTTGATTAAATACGGCCCTAAGTGAAACGAAAACGATCTACAAGCTGTCACTTAGCTGGTTAGGACTGTTAATTGTAGCCCACCTAGGTTGGCCATGAAAAGAGCCTATTGTGGCCAGGTCTAACCCAAGTTAGGTAGGGCTGCAACTTAATTGGTATAGTACAAGAACGCCACGCCTAGAATCAAGTAACTATCTGTATATTTTATGTAGATACTGCTTGATCACCAGCAAACCTGTAATTATTTATTTTTTAAAAATATTTAATAACTTACTTGCTGTGTTAATATATTAGATATAATAATTCGACAGCCGTAAGAGTGGTGGAAGGCTGAAAATAGGACGTGCTATTGCCTTGGTACATGGGATACATGCTGGCCACAATAGGCCCATTTCATGGCCAACCTAGGTGGACTAGTTAATTGCGTGCGACAGTGTTCAGCCACGGTGGTTTTGATCTTGAGATGCCGGGCACATATGTACCAGGCATCAAGGTAGGTACCTACCAGGTGTTACCTACCTAAAGCGTTATCGCAGAAGGATGCGGGGCTTTTGTGGCTTTATCGTGGAGTTACTGGTCACCTGGCGTGACCCAGCCACCCAATAATTGGTCCTGCGCCGGAGGTGCTGAACCAGTGCTGAACAAGAGCTGTTTAAGTTAGTAATGGTAAGGGTGACCCTGTGTCTCAGCTATCGCTACCTACTGTTGCTTCTTGACCAGACTCCGGATCAAACAATAACTTTCAACTACCACATTTCTTTCGTGGGAATTTCACATATCTATTTGCACGTTTTTCGACCTTTTGATCAGCGATTGCAGTCGCCTTGATACCGGAAGAAGTCGCCGTCAACCTTGACGAGGCTCACCGAACCATCACAATCAGACTAAGCTTCTGGGCTTGACCAACTTCAACATGGCGTCTAGGAAGAAGGTGCTTCTGAAGGTATGGTGTCTCCCACTCTCGGCACAGCGCCTTGTTCGGTGCATCTCTAATACATCCGGTAAAACAGGTTATTATCCTCGGTGATAGCGGTGTCGGCAAGACGAGCTTGATGAACCAATATGTACGTCCGCTGACGCAACTACGAGCCCCGACTTCTAAAGATCTCGAGACGATATTCTCGAAACCACCCGTGGCGTGGGGCTAATGCGTCCTCCAATTTTAGGTCAACAAGAAATTCAGCGCGAGTTACAAGGCTACGATTGGTGCCGATTTCTTAACCCGAGAGGTTCTGGTGGACGATAGGCAAGTCACGATGCAGGTATGACACGGCATTTTCGCGTAGCCGGTAAAGAGTAGAATGGCTGATGCATGGTAGCTCTGGGACACGGCCGGCCAAGAACGCTTCCAGTCTCTGGGCGTTGCCTTCTACCGCGGTGCCGACTGCTGCGTGTTAGTGTTCGACGTCAACAATTCCAAGAGTTTCGATGCGTTGGACAGCTGGAGAGATGAGTTTTTAATCCAGGCTTCACCACGGGATCCAGAGAACTTCCCTTTCGTAAGTGGAAGAAGGACGCTTGATTCTAAATTGGGCGTATGCTAATGTGAAATTGCAAAGGTGGTTCTCGGGAACAAGATTGATGTCGAGGAGAGCAAGCGAGTAGTGCGTTGATCCCGCCTCCATTTCCACTCAACTTAGGCGCTTTATATTGATGGTTTCATGATGTAGATCTCAAGCAAGAGGGCGGCTACTTTCTGCCATTCTAAGGGCGATATCCCGTATTTCGAGACAAGTGCTAAGGAAGCCATCAACGTCGAACAAGCGTTTGAAGGTAAGTTCAAGCTTGTCTATGAACCTCGGCTCCCGGCATATAGTTTAACGCAAGCCACGCAGTTATTGCACGGAATGCACTTGCTCAGGAAGAATCCGAAGAGTTTAGTGGAGATTTCCAGGACCCCATCAACATCCACATTGAGAACGACCGCGATGGTTGCGCGTGCTGAGCGGAGGGACACACGACCAAGACCCGCCCGAATTCATGATACCATCATATAACAATTAATATCAGGCCCACAAAAGGAATAACATATCCTGATGTGCGGTGCCTACTTTGTCTATTCATTCATACTACATCTGTCTAGTGCAACCTGCTTGCATCGAGCCCTTATAGAGGTGCTGGTCGTCTACGATCAGTTGGCAACGCGGAACAGTATCTAGCGATTCATCACCACTTCCGGGAGAATGTGTATAGAGAACATGGAATACATGGTTGACAGGCCTCGTTGACTGAAGAGTATGTCTTCAGTCAACATTGATGCAAAGCCTAATGACTGCTGTTCTACTCTCTCCATTATGGTTAGACGCTGTTTTTGATATATTATAGGGACAGAAGCTCGTTTATTTTGAAGTTTATTGTACTATCATTGACTCGATCCCGGTGTGAGGTAATCGAAGTACTAACGTCTGGCGTGATGAAACTGTAACAATTACTGGGCGATACTGCGCGATGATGCGGCTCGTCCGGGACCTTGTTTTAGGCTATAACTTAGGTACGTGGTAGGTATGGTATTTTAGGTGGGCTACGAGGTACCTAACCTTGCTGCGCGACACCACTCAATGCTACGTTAAGTATTTACAGGGGTCAGCTTAGACAGTTGGCTTGTGATTCCGGATGGCCGCCTACGCTGGACAACCTGTCAGAAACTTACCTGTTTCATATGATCACAAGATTTGTGTTGTGCTTAACGTTCATTCTACAGACGCACCCATTACACATTCTCGCCCAAGGACTGAAGAAACAGCACACGTAAATTATTGCTCTGTCTCGAAATCAATGATTTCGTTCGGTGCCTACAGCGTCACCTACTTAGGTATCGATTGCGTACCCATCCGACCTGAAGCACTGCCGCTCAGTCCTTTCCCGGGATGGCATCTTCGGAGCCGCGGGTAGTAGACGGCGGCATGGAACAAAGAGATGGCGACGACAGGATGAGGCACCGATCATCCGGAGCGCCCTTAGTTAGCGACCACGTACCGCCGTCTCTCAGATCCCGCGGAAGCTCTATCAGTTTGAGACGCAGATTCGGTATTCGGCGCCTTGCGCGAAGGACACTTGGAATCAGTCTACTTCTGCTCACCGTTTTCCTTTGGACATCGTCAAATTTCCTTGCTAGTGTCAGTATGCGGCTTATCAAACGCACCACTTCCCAGTAGTAGTAGCATTAGCGTGACTGACATGGGCAACCAGTACATCTTTTCCGACCATAGTTATGATAAGCCATTTTTTGTTACGTACCTCAATACATCTGTCTTTGCACTTTCGATGATACCCATTTCTATTAAATACATCATACAGAATGGCGGACTCGGGCATGTGAAGAAGCAAGCATTACAGGCCTGGAGGGCGCGCGCTCACGGGATAGCTCGTTTCAAGGCTCAAGCGGACGGTGGAGATTCCGCGCTCGAAGAACGGCTGCTAGTCAACGAGGAGGAGTGCCTCGAGGTCAACGGTATCCCGCAACCGGTTGACCAGCTATCATTTCTCGAGACAGCGAAATTCAGTCTCGAATTCGCCATGATATGGTTCTGCGGCAATTATTTCGCCTTCGCCTGCCTGGAGTACACGAGCGTTGGGAGTGTCACGATTCTCACATCCACGAGCAGTGTGTGGACGCTGATATTTTGCGCGATGATGAAAATCGAAGCTTTCTCGGTCCGGAAGCTGATCGGTGTGTTGGCGTCGCTGTCAGGCGTCATCCTCATATCGCTGGTGGACCTTTCCGGCGACGGAAATGACGATGGTCGAGGCAACTTTCCGCACAAATCGCAAGCACAGATCGCGATTGGCGATGGCATGGCGCTCATCAGCGCCATTATCTACGGCGTCTACGTAGTAGTGATGAAGATCAGGATAGGAAGCGAGGACCGCATCAATATGCCGTTATTTTTCGGGCTTGTCGGAGTATTTAATCTTCTGCTCCTTTGGCCATTATTTCCCATTTTACATTATACAGGAATAGAATCTGTGGGTCTCTCACTCTTTTTGAATGCGCGAACCCAACATGAAATTGACTGAGTCACAGTTCGAATTACCTCCAAGCGGTAAAATTTGGATCATCGTTCTAGTAAACCCCCCTTCCCCCTCCCTCCGCGGGAGACGAAGTATAGCCGCTTGAAATTAACAGTTCTATAGGTCAACTCACTGTTTTCCTTTATCAGCGATATATCTTGGGCGTACGCCATGCTCCTGATGACTCCGCTTGTCGTCACCGTGGGCTTGTCCTTAAACATCCCGTTATCACTGATTGGAGAGATGATACAATATGCTCAGTACTCGAGCTTCGTGTATTGGGTCGGCGCTGTGATAGTAGTTCTCTCTTTCTTGTTTATTAATCACGAAAGCCACGAAAGTGATCGCCCCACTAAGACTACAGATCCAGACGGCGGGTTATGATTGATATAATGCTAGAGCAAGGCTATTCTGAGGGAGTTCGGAATTCCGAGAACGAAGGGGGTACTAAATACATAATTATATGGGATACCTAAGGTAGTTACGGTGTTTCAAGACGGGGTCTTTATTCTGTAACTGTTCGTTGGCAACGGGGCCAACTCTGCTAGACTTCTATGTGAAATAGATGGGGTTTTCACATATGATTACTAGATGAGAGTCCAGGGTTGCCTGATCCCAGGACTGAGTAGTAATAACTTGATGACTACACTACTTAAGCAGAGACTTGCTAACGTTTCTTACGCTTCTGCCTGATCCCTTACCCTTGTCCTGGGCAATCCCAGCGTGATGGAGCGGCCCAGTCCCATGATCCAAGCTAAGTGAGATCAAACCTATCATCTTCAACATCGTCTAGTCTATAGCGTAGAAAATGATCAAAATATAGGCAATGCTGAGTATGCTCCTACCCTGGCAAACCTGAACGTTACTGCTTGTACTCCATATTGATCACAGGATTCTTCTCGATGCTGGGCCGCTGTCAACCACTCGGCTACAATTGTCATTTGCCCCATCAGCATCATGCACGTTGATGAGAGACAGGCAACTATCGCTATCTGATGAACTAATAGCATGCCCTGCTTCGACTGACCAAGCTGACAAATCAGCCCGAATGTCATCATGCAGCTACATCCCCATGTCTCGTGTACGCTGTAGTGGATTATAGTGCATAACTAGATTAGTAATTGACAGAAGTGCAGCTTCACCCATGCGTAGGGCTAAGGTAAGGACAGATATTTGAATAGAGAGTGATACGGGGGTGGAGAATCTTATAAGGAGAAGCTATAGGTATATCAGCAGAGCACGCGCTTCACCTCGTGGCCAAGCGATTCCCGAATGTGACGCATAAGAACCAGCTTGATCTAGACTTTACTTTACCTATCTGGGACCTGAAGGATTAAAGATGTCAGCAAAGGAAAACCCGCGGCTCGACTCATCCGGCGGGCCCCTCTTCCGCAGGCCGGATCTCTCCCACGAGGAATTCGCGACGGCATGGCACCGCCACGGCCGACTTGCCCTGCCGTGGGCCCTGAAGTTCGGCGTTTGGGAGTACATCCAGATCCACATGCCGGATCCTCGCCCCGCGGAAACAATCTCAACGCAGGCAGCGAGCGAGGAGACCGTCGAGTCCAGAGCCAGGCGCATTCTCCAGCAGGCCGACGGCGTGGCGATTATGCGCCGTTACGACGTGCCCACTGAGGATGGGGGTTTATTCTTCCAGAGCGTCGTACTTCAGGATGAGAGGACGTTCTTGCACGATGAGTCCGGTGCTGGCGCCGTCAAGGGGGACCCGCCTGTTTACGATGTCCCGGAGCTACATGTTGATATCTGGAGAGAGATGGCGCTGGGTATGGGTGGTGTTGAGTATGGTAAGTTGCTGTTCTCGTTTGGGATATGCCCTCGGACGGTTTACGTGGAGATTTGAGTGAATTACTGATTGCGAGCTGGTGTAGTCAAGATCAGAGATGGGAAGGATGTAAATGGGGACGCCATGTGGGAGGAGTGGGAGAGAGTTGAGAGGGAGAAAGAAACGTCTAAGTGATGAACCGTGACGTTGGTGGTGTGTGATGCAGTCCACGGGCTGAACAATGGAAATCGAATTGACGAAGGAATATACCTATGAGCGTGCAAGCAGTTATAAAAGTCTATACCCCCTATCGCGAATTTCTGATTCGTCTTCACGTTATTATGGAATTATAGGTTGGGATACATATTGCACTTAGAATAGGTTACACATGCTCAACACCGATGGTGGAATGATGCCTAAGGCAATAAGGATCGCGTGCCCGGAAACCGGAGCGTATTCTCCACTCTGAGATCGCCGATCTCACTTAATCCGGGATCGACATTTTAAATTCCCCATTCCCACAGATCGAAAAGTGAGATGGGGAAGGCTTGCAGCAAAAACCTGCGCAGCAAGCCTTTTGGCCGAGATTTTCCTTCCTGCGGCGAGGATAGGCAGAAGGCATGATACCTAATACCTATCTAAGTAAGTAGGTACCTGAACATGGCCCGTGACTCGTGATTCGTGACTCGTAAGCAGCGAGCCTCATGCTACTAGCTTACTGTCAGCTGTAAGTCATACCTACCGGTAGCCCGGTAAAACCGAAAGTTGCTGGTATCGCACGTGCGGCGAGCGACGTGTATGTAAACTAGCCAGGAACGTCTGAAACTCTAGGCATTAACAATGAGCCCATTCCTCTTCACTAGTATAGTAGTTCCGAACGGAAAACGGCAGGTAGCGTGCATTTTCTACCAGATCGTGCTTTCCCTAGTGGAAATTTAAGAGCTAAATCGGGATATCATATTATTAAACAATTCCAAGAGGTCTTTCCTACTGAACTCATTCTTCATACACTGCACCACCTTCCCACTCTCTAGAACGCCCCAGGGTCTTTGGTCGGTACTTAGGCGGCGAGTCATGAGAGGTGCAAAGGCAAATTCAGGCACTAATCTGATCGTGACCCAACCACAGATCATCCCGTGATCTCCACTTACTCTTTCCCTCTGCCTTGTAGGTTGTTATAGCCCTACTGCCTACCTAGGCATATGGACTAATCACCTGGTTGTTATTCCACTTAGAGCCCTGCGCAATGTTCGTGACTAGGATACGACTAATCAAGCTAGAACCCGCAATTGGTGTTCTAAAAGGTTCTCTTAGCTTAGGAAGGATATATGTTCAGGCGCTTTCATTACGTCTCTCTCTCTCCGTCCCCATAAATTCTTAAAATACTCGACCACTGGCTTTCCATCGCCATCGCCATCTTCTTCCTTCATTCTATATTTACTTTAAGCCTAACATAGTTGGCTATCATTCCTTATCTGCATTTGTCCTTGGTGTCGCGCAGTTTCTCTTTATTAACTTGTCGGAAACTTGTTTATTAGCGGTTTGGAAGCCTCGTGATTTCCGCTGCGACAACGTACTTAACTATCTGTATACTTGATTGGCCTCCTTCGCCGTGTCTATTCGAAGTCGTGATTTTGGCAGTCGCAACGTCGTTTATCTTTTCACCTAGAACTACTACCTACACTATCTCTACGCTCTCATCGAAGTGTAACTTTATCGCCTAGGTAGCTTCGTCTCAGCTCTCTATAACCCATCTACCTCTTCGCATTCGCTCTACTGGCCCTAGATTCCCTCTACCCCCTAAGTAACCGCACCTATGACCATGCCCTCTAAAGTTGGGGACTCTGGTCGTCCTCTATCTGAATCTATTAATGCCGCTACCCGTCCTCTTCACACGAAACTAAACAAGTTGGTCGTTTCCCGTTTACCGTTGGCGCTGCCTCCCCAAGCCGATGACGCCTCTCAGTACGTGTCGGGCCTCTTACACATTGCGCCAATATACATCACGTTTGAGTCGTTATGGAAGACCATTCTAGAACTGCCGGAGTCGCATTGTGCCGAGAACAATGATTCTACCGATACCACAGGCGAATCGGCAGGAGTCCAACCGCACGCCCGTCCGGTTCTCGATGCCCGGATAGAAGCATTGCTCACCAAACTATACTTCGAGGGTCTCCAACGCTCACAGCCTTTACAACAAGATTTGATATCCTTGACGGGCTGGTCGGATCTCACACTCTCGGAGCAGCTCGATAATGCCTCAAAATCGCCGGTCCTCAGCGACTTCCTAGCCCATATCGAAAAGTCTGTGGGAAAGTCTCCCCACGTTCTGCTAGCGTATGCCTGGGTCCTATACATGGCGCTCTTCTCAGGCGGGCGCTTTATTCGAGCATCGCTCGAGGCGATATATCCGGCATTTTGGATCCCTGCGTCGTCTCAACGGCCAACGCCTGCCGCTCTCGCAGGCTCCGCGGCAGCTAGTGTGCAGCCGCTGGACTTCTTCCGATTTGGTACACCTGAGGACGGCGAGGACCTCAAACGGGAATTCAAGAAGCGTCTCCTCGAGTTCGAATCCTATCTCATGGCACCCGAGCGAGAGGAGGTCATCGAAGAGTCACGTCGCATCTTTGAATTCATGATACAGCTTGTCGGCGAGCTAGACGATTTCTGCGGGACAGATAAGGAGGCCGCTGAAGCTAGGTTGCTGAGTCTACGCAGCAGAGACAGCCTCGTTGTCCAGAGGGAGCGGAAACAGCAGCTCGCTGAAGCAGCACGGAAGGCTACCGCAGCCGAGCGCACTCGGAATTGGGTCGAGAAAGCTACATAAGTTTTGGACTAATTCCTGAATAGATCTGTATTTGTTTTAGACATTCGGCTCGGCGTTTGGTTGGGAGGCTCAAAGACTAGAGCGCATCATTCACGAGACTGGGACAGAGAATTAATAGATTGCAGCATGAGATACGTCGAACACGATACCCGATTAGATTACCGGTTGACTTTCACTCTTGTGTAATGAAACCAATAGATAGATTTTTAGACATGGAGAGAGTGAAGGCTTGCGAGACAACATTCATAGGCACACATACGTAATTTACTTGAGAAACAAATCATTGAGACCGTCATGGGCCTGTGTATCTACCAAGCGAGGACAGAGGCTCACTGACGGAGAAGAAGCGTACGAAAATGTGCAATTAGATACACAACCAAGTCCTCAAACAAACAACCGTACTTTCCTTCTCCCGTCCTTTCTCCCGTCGTTCCTTCCCAGTTTACAGTCCTTCAATTCCATCCACCTATATAGGTATTTACTACCTACTCCTCGAACTTGGCCTTCAAGATCTCCGCTGCCACCATGCGCCCCGTGGCATTGCAGAAGTCGGCCTGGATGTGGAGCCACTTGTTGGCGCGGTAGCGGGCCTCGATGCCGGCGAGCATGCGGCAGTCGATCTCGCTGTAGAAGCGGTCGGCGCGCAGCACCTTCTGGTCCGGGTACATGTCGCCGAGCATGGTGTCGTAGAGGAATCGGCGCTGTGCCCAGAACTCGGCCGCCAGGTTCTCTTCATCCTCTTCCTCTTCCTCGTCTTCTTCCTCGGTTTCCTCGCCGTCGTTCTCGGAGCTTGAGCTGGAACCAGAGGAGGAAGCGTCCTTCTTGTTCTTGCCTTTCTTGTCCTTGGACTTCTTCTTGCCCTTGCCCTCGGCTTCAGAGTCACCGTCTTGCTTGGCTTTGTCCTTGCTCTTGGATTTGGACTTCTCATCGCCATTCTCTTCCTTGCTCTTCTTGTCCTTGTCAATGTAGATGCTCGCTAGCTCTCTCGTCAGGATGCCGAGCTGCTTGGCGTGCTTGAGGAGCTCGCGGTGACGATATTGACACTCTCGTCGGTGGCGGCCGAGCGCCTTTCCGATCTCGGCCCACCTGTAGCAGAGATTACTTGTGTCAGAGATGAGGCTCGTAAAGGCCTTTGCTGTAAAGATGGGGGATAAACAGGGAGGGGTATGATAGTGACATGAAAACTCACGATTTCTGCTTGGCCTTCATGATGCAGATCAAGCGATCCTCCTTTCGCGTCCACTCGGGAGCAGCTTCGGAAGATGCGTCAGTGACAGCCATCTCTTCCTTCGCCTTTTCTTTGGCTTCGGCTACAATGGAAGTAAGTTCGTCAATCTCGTCCTCGGAGCCCGCCTCGGCGCATGTGGACACGATGTCGCTGTTGTCCTCCGAAGAAGGTGTGTTCTTGGAGGCAGAAGAGGCTTCCGAGATCACAGGACTGCGAAAAGTCACCTCTGTTGTTTGTTATTAGCAATCGCACTTGCGTGTATCCATCAAGGCTGCGCGCCTGGTAGGCGCATAAAGGAATCTATGCGTTCGTGAAACCTGCCAACGTGGGATAGAAGAATCAAACAGAAATCATACTCTTTTGTGGCTTCACTTGGTCGGCCATTGTGCATAATACTCTTATCAATCCACCTAGGAATTTCAATGAATTAATCTGGGACGCACAGCGAATAACAGAACTGTGCAATGGGCGTGTTCTCTTGACAGACAAGTGTAGGGTTGTGGAAGTGATGTGCTGGGAGAGGCATACACATGTAGGTGCATTGGGGTACAAACTTGGGAGTTAGAAGTACATAGTGCACGTGGGAGGTATACGCGATAAGTGAAATACAAGCAAGCAAGCTGGTAAATACCTAGGTATGCTGTTGTGGTGCGAGCTGTTACCCAGGAGACACTGGATTTCTAGACGGCAACAGCACCGTTGATAGCAACACCTAGGTACGTACCGGGTAGCATATAAAGCACTCTCTATTACCGTTAGCTGTCGAATTCTCGGTGTAGTAATACTACTGCTGGGCAGTTGGATGGCTGGATATGCAACATCTCCTGATAGGCATCACATAGTCCCAACGCCCCCTTTGCGCAGACTCAGCCAGATTGGAAACCTTATTTCGTACAGGGCGACGCGTCTGCATGTGAGGGAGGGAGGGTCGCATACCCTACTGTATCCAATCTCTTTATCAGGAGCTTAGGTATCTCGTATTATACATGGGTGTCTGGGCATCCATCTATAACCTGCTCCTCGGTCTCCATTTAGCATAAGGGTGTTCCTCCTCCCAAGGTACTAAATGATCAACGGCGCCTGTATGTAGCAAACCAGGATGGACTTGATCCAGACTTGTAATTCCGCATTGCTGCATCGTCGTCTCAAGCTCATCGGTCAAAACTGGTGTCAATTAGCACGAATCCAGGAGTTCTCTCTGAAAGTAAGGAGAAAACGGGAGTAGACGTACTGTTCACAAACTGCTCTATGCCTTCCTTCCCGTAGTTCAAGGCAAACAAGAACCCTCGGCCTATCCCTACAGCTTTGGCCCCCAGACACAAAGCCTTGAAAATGTCTGTCCCTCGTGTTATACCCCCGTCAATATATACCTCCATTTTGTCGAAGATCTGCGGGCAGCACTTCTGCAGCTCCAGCAGGACCAATATCGTGGCCGGAGACGTGTCGAGACTCCTACCCCCGTGATTCGTGATGTAGATGGCCTCGACACCGATCTCCATTGCTTTGACGGCGTCCATGGCAGTCTGAATACCTTTCAGCACAATCGGCAGGCCGGGCACGGTCTTCCTCAACCACGCGATATCATCCCAGTTAAGCGATGCATCGATGAAGTGGCCCATGATACGACCCAAGGAGCCACCTTTGCCATCGTTCTTAGCCTTCATATCGGACATTGGCAGTTTCAAGCTCTCATCGGCCTTGAGGCGCTCATCTGCCTCCCGTTTTCCAATAACAGGGGCGTCGATCGTGACGAAGATAGCCCGGACCCCCCTCTCCTTCACAAGCCGCAGCAGCTTCTCCGACTTCCGCCTGTCCTTATCGACATACAGCTGGAAGAAAACAGGAACGTTCGTCCCATCAGCCTTCTTGGTTTCTTCAACGGCATCCATCACCTCAGACAGCGGGAACGAACAGCTCGTCGACACGCACTGCGGAATGCCGAGGCTCTGCGCGCCGCGTCCCAGCTCACGCTCGCCCTCGGGGTGGAACAGCTTCCCCATGGACGTCGGCGCGATGAAAATGGGCGTCGCGATGCGGTGGCCTAGCATCGTCGTGCCGACGTCAACGGAACTCACGTCCCGCAGCACCCGCGGTCGCAGCACGATGTCATCGTACGTGGTGCTGTTCCGCTCCATCGTCAGACAGTCCGTCGCGGCCGAGGTTAAGAACGCCCACGCCTTCGGCGTGTAGCTCTGCTGCGCCGCGAGCCGGAAGTCGTGGGCGTTGATGAGGCTCGAGAGAGGGGGTTTGACACCCTTGGCTTTCGCTGGCGGATTCTCCATCGTCGGCGGCGGCCGTGCCCATTCCTCTGTTACCGTGCTCGTGTCTAGGATGCCGATCTTCCGGGACGGCGGCAGGGTCGTGCGGACTAGGGACGGCGAGTGAATCTGCGAGTACGCGGCCGTTGCGTCGCGGCCGGCGTGTTGGAGCAGCACACTCACACCGCCGGGATGCTCGGGTGCGAACTCAGTGAAATCGTACACCACGCCGTCTATGACGAGCCAGAGGTCGTCGAGGGACTGGTGTGCTGCAATCTCCTCGACACTCACCGGCCGGCCGTTTGGTGTATCCTTAGCACTCATATTGACCTTTTCTCCAGTGACGATTATTTTCAATTTTGACTATATTCTTTCCCTGGCAGTCATGTGTGACCATTCTACATCCGACATCGCATATATAAATATAGCAGAGGAAGTGGCTTTAAGTTGTGCATTGTTAGACATTCGACCGAGATGTTGTAAGTCGGCGGAAAAGACACCGACTGGTTCGCGCCCGCACATTTCTCCACCGTTTAACCCCTATCGTCGTCGCACTTCAAGCGCTCTTTCCCCTTACAGGCGTCAAATTGCCCCATAGTCCCTCGGAAAACAATTGCCTTCACCGAGATGTATTTGTCGTTATTTCCGGTAGAACTTGAGCTTGATAACTTATATATCAAGGTACCTATTTGAGGTACTTCACCAACAGCACCTGATTGATTTCTAGCAATAGATCTTAGATAAATCGTATCAGGAACCCCTATACGGGTTTTAGGTAGAAGCGAATTGCACCATAACGTAGTCTCTTCCCGAAAACTCTACTGCGCAGTGAAATACCTGATACTTTAATCTCTCTCGCGAATCTCATTCGGCAAGGGCCTTTCCAACCAACGTCTTCCCCCGCTCGCTAAGCTTCATACCAAGCGCGATCTCGCGCCCGCGCGGACTCATCTTGGCCCAGGTCTTGCGGAGGATATTGATCATCTTGTCCTCGTCGACGTCATCTCTCTTTTCGAAGTCGTCGAGCTGGTCGTCGAGGAACACTAGACACGCCGTGTCCTCGAGGACCTGTGTCTCGGTGTCCGCGGCGAGGTTCTCCTTCCTCACGAGCGCCGCCACGCGCTCGACGTCTTCGGCCGGAAGAAGACCTGGCGAGGAAGAGGAGGAAAGAAGCGTCTTGATCTTCTCTGCTGCTTGCGTCTTCTGCTTCGCGCGCCACGTCAGGTAGCCTGGTCGCGTCATGGGGAAGCTGTCGCGCGGTATCTCCCATCTTTTTACCACGCCGCAAGTCGGTTTGATCAGCCGGTTATTATCCATAAAGTAAACAACGTTCTCATGCTATATGGATGAGAGCTCCACTAGGAACTCCATGTATTGCGGGTTCTTCGACTTTTGAAATTCTCATCTCGTCGCAAGCAACTAACGAGCCCAGGTAGGTGAGTACGTAGGTAGGTATGTGCACTCACCTCCTGAAATGCTGCGCTCGACAAGCGAGCTGTAACACAGGTGATGCGTCCGGACACCGTACTGCAAGCCAGCGCGTCATCTTGCGCGCATAGTGCAGCTCATGAGGCACCGTTTCATCGCTGCCATCTGCACTCGGGACAGTCCTGGGGTCTTCGGCGTGCGCATCGTCGATGAGCTTCAGCGCCGCTGCGAAGTTTGCGGGAAGGTCTGGTAAGGTCGTCATGGTGTGATAATTTATCCACTAAAGAAAAAGCTATGCGCAATTGTTTGTACTTGAATGACATTGAGAGACCAAAGTCGATGTTGATTCGGGAGAGTCGTAGTGATAAATGCCAAAATCAAAATCAAAATCAAAATAAAATAAGCATTATTAAACCAAGGAGGCAGGCAACGGGCCAAAAATCTCGCTCACATGAAAGCAGCCAGCTACTATCGTGGAAATACTATTTAGTGAGGTGGGGTTATTTCGGGACCTTATCACTCAAAAACCAGTCCGGAGATACGTTTGACCAAGACTCTTGTGATTCGTATATCACCTATTGACCTACTTACAAGCTCATCAAGAGCCTTATGGTACAGGTAGTCATGTCAATTAATTTTATTGCCTTCTTGGCCGTATGCTCCAGTCTTAGGATAGGCTTGACGAAGTCGCATTTCCTCCCAGAGCAAAACACAACTCAAAATAATCTTGCATCAGCAAATCACTGTATAGTGCACCTTTGTGAAAATGTGATAGCTGCTGGTATATTCCCTTGATATCCTATCATTAGATATCCTGTTGGTGCCGCTGCGGCGGCCATTCCATTCTGTGGATTCTTCCCTGAAAGCAATTAGGTATCATACGTACGCCCAAACTTCGACGCCAAATCCCCCGGAGCCCAGAACGCACGATATATACAAAAGTCCATATGATAGTCACCCAGATCCGTGCCGATTATGATCCCACCAGATTCTAGGCCGAGTTCATGTTCCAGGATATGGGTGGTACGATTGGTATTGCTGCGGAGGCGGTGGACTGTATGGAGCGTATTCGGACTGCTGGTGATGTACAGCCGGCGGGTGGTGTATAGCTGGTTGTAGGGGTTGTAGAGGCGGAGAGTGGTTTGAAAGGGCTGACACCATCGTGTTATAGTTATCAGCAGGGCTGACGGGGCTCACAGGACTCTCTTCCAGTGGCGATACAGCTTCGTCTTGGTGTTTCGCTGGGGCAGCTCGTGGAGCAAAGTACGCCGGAACCTCGTCACTGTGATTATTTCCTACATCGTCGTAGATCGCGCTCTGCACCCCGTAGGCATTCTGCGGATATGATAACACAGGCTGATCTGACGTTTGAGCCATGCCAGGAGGCGCCTCACCGTAGAACGTCGACGGATACTGTGATCCTGGTATCGGCTCGTTGTGGTTGTACATCATGTCGTGCTCACTGGGTGGCATTTTCCGGCCCAACGCAAGAGGGTCTGCGCCCTCAGGTCGCTTCTTCCGTCTATACAAGCAGAAGAATACAGCGGCAAATATCAGGGCGAGACCGGCAACACCACCCACTACGCCGCCAGCGATGGCACCGACATTGGTCGAGCCAGAGCTCACTCCGACCGAGCCGGGTACTGTTGTGGATGAGCCATTATTACCAGGAATATTGACAGTGACGGTGGTGGTGATGATACCATTGGTAGTCGTGAAAGTATATTGCGAGGACGTGGTAGAGCTTGTATCGCTCTCTGACACAAGGCTGGCTACAATGTCGCCCGATGCCGCTTTGGCAGCGCATCCTATGAAGTACGCGCCATACAATGGATCGTAGAAACTCGCATCATAAGAGTGTGTCACACAATGCGGACGATCCGATTCACTACTATTTCTTCGCTCAGCATACAAGTGCGGAGGGCTCAGCTGTCTTAATATAACTTACCAATATGTCGTCAGTGGATCTCCAGACCATTGCGCTGACCTCGTAGATTCCAGGCATGTCGTGGGCACGATGCAGCCACGAGGATTCGTCTCGGTACAACACCCTACGATGCCCAGGACACGATCTAGCCTGCAAAACTCTCCACTATCACCATCGCAAGTGACTGCCGGGCCTGTGGGACATAACGCAAAGAGCCTTTATTAGTCGTCGATACCACAGAGTAAGAGAAAATTGGTCTAATGGCTTCAATATACCGTCAAGGTTATCGGCGGAATAGCCACATATCGTGGACATGTCACCATCTCTCCTCCGCAGCTCCCAATCGAACGGCCGCCTATCGGGGGCAGTAGTCGTCTTCGGCACCCATTCATCATCATCAGGACGCAACGTGGGAGCTTCAACGGTAGGTGTCACCGGAGCCCAATCCCCCGCACTTGAACCCATCTGAAACCGGCGGGCATTGGCGTGCACGACCACATAGCTCAGGGCAGTCAATCGGAGGGCGAGTGCCATTATTTATTTTACGCCTTCGTCCATCGGGGGAAGGGGAGGGAAAAGCCGACGAGAAGCGGAAGGGAGGAGCAGCAACGGCACCGGGGCCATTACTTATGATCACAGACAGGGTATAGGTGGGCAGAGAGAGCAAGAGCAAATTGCGGACGATGGTAAAGGTGGTAGAGATGGTGGTGCTGGTGCTGCGCTGCTGCTTATTGCCGGACTCGGCTATCGCGAGCTCTTCCCGTTGAGGCTGTCAGCTGAAGTAGCACCCCGCTCTCGAGGTTCAATGATGAGACCCTGCCCTGTCGACGCTATCTACACCACACTCGACTACACTATACCAACCCTAGGCATGTCAGATTCAGAGTCGTGCTTAGAGTGTGCCGGCTAAGCAAGCCATGGACCGCCATGGAGAAGATCCTCGACGGCATGCCAATGAGGGGCGAGCGCGCCCATGCAGTGTCAGCACCAACCCGGGAAGAGAGCTGTGGGCGGGCACTAGAAGCTGCGTGTGGTCTGCCAACATTGCCTGTACCATTGCCTGCATGGTCGTTGGGCATTGGCATTGGCATTGGCACCCCCTCTGCCCCGTTGTGCGAACGCAGGCAGAGAGGTACGACCATCATCTCACGGCTTGGTGCTTGGTGCTTGGTGCCTCGAACGAACAGCTGTGTTGGGTGGGCAGAAGTGGGCGTGAGACAAGACCCGAAGCGGTGTTCTAAGAATAGAAACGCACCGGTTGGTCGCCGTTCTCACGGTAGTGTACCTCAACGTAGACTAATAAACAGCTGACCTGGTCTGACGAGCCATGGAAAAGTGGCTAGGTAGAGAGTGTGTTAGTATGGATACGCAGTATTGGTGAGGAATGCGATGATCAGTCCAATACATAATACATCCATTGTATACACTCTTTTGGCCAGTAGTCATTGAAAGAGGTGACCTAACCATTGATCCTAGATGCATTAAATATACATAACCTGCCTCCAGATGGAGATAGAAAGTAACACCATCCATCATCTCCCTTACCTACCGTAGCATACAATATAGTTGGGAAATCAAATAGTCCCACACCCGAAGCCCGATTCGGCTCTTGTTACACGGAGTATACTGTCGACACCGAATATCATTCTCCAATGAAACGGACACACGACTGCGCTAGCGCACTGCGACCTGCTCTAGAAAATCATGAACAGATGGTCATTTCAATTATCTTGCCGCTTTGGTCCAGGTACCTTGAAATACCACCGCCCAGCACACGCTGTATGGATGCGGCGGTCGTTACTATTACAAGTATGAAACTCGTACAGCTATCGAGTTGCTCTTTTCAGAAGCAATCCTCCAATTCTCTCTCCCAGTCCGTCCAGAATGACTCATATGAGCTTATAAAATAAACCCACTGAAGTAGCGGTATATCTGCCGTCTTATATAAATAGCGATTTTGCAGAAGGTTGGTATGTACTAACGGAATCCTGGGGTAAATTTACCACGGGGGTAGCCTTGTCCCTACCAGACTATGTACCGCGAACGAGATGGGTGAGCTGTACTAGTATAGTCGCTGTACATTGTTCCTTTGGAAAAGACCGCAAATTTATCTCATTATTGGCTTCATCTTACTTTTACCTTATTTTTCGTCTCATTGGATTGCTTTCCTGCTTGTTGAAATAACACAAATATCTGCAGCATACTACACTACTCAGTACATTGCAAGCTACATATGTAGTGTTGAGACTTTCCACTTGTACATACTCTATTAATCATATATACTGGTGTCGCGTACCATGGGTGTGTTGGTAAGATCGCCTGAGAATCATGCCTCAAAGGTAAGCGTTAGGATTTCCGGATATGATGCTGACGTTGCTATGTTTCATTAGCATGAACCAGCTTAGATTGGATACACGAAACAACACTAGGCCGGTAAGTGTGTGTAAGAAGAATTACGGACGGTAAAGGCGGTGACCAGATAAACCGCCAATTGGCAAGAATTACTCGCAGCTGGTCGCACGCAATAGCAGTAAAAGTAGGTACCTAAGCGAATATGTAGGCTGTGGTCCCTTGGTACGAAACATTTGAAGGCCTTGGCACGGTGCTGCTATGCTAACTACGGCACTTCGTCTACTGTAGTCGTGGTAGCAACCCGAAATACGACTGCTGCTCGGGACGGCATAAATGCGCAATCAATGGATGAGTCTGTGTCCATCCCAAATCCACTTTCGGCCTTCTCTCACGTTTCCAGTCATTGCGTGTTAACGGTAAATAATAGAAAATAAATTACAAATATTAGGAAAAGAGGCTCCTTCCTATGCGGCTCATCAATACCTCGTCTCTCAAGCTGGAAGAGTTCCTGGGGGAGCCCACCGACCCCCGATTCCCCAGATACGCCATCCTTTCACATACCTGGGGGGAGGGTGAGGTGACTTTTCAAGACATGCAAGAACCCGAAGTAGCCAAGAAGAAAGCAGGCTATGTTAAAATTGCTAAATGTTGCGAAAAAGCGCTGAAGGAAGGCTTAGGCTGGGCGTGGGTTGACACATGCTGCATCGACAAGACGAGCAGTGCTGAGCTTTCTGAAGGTGTGATCTCTGCCCCGCAAACAGAACTAGAGTAGGTCAGTTCATTCAACTGCTGACGGTCTTCGGACAGCGATCAACTCTATGTTTAAATGGTATGAGCATTCAACAATATGCTATGCATATCTAAGCGACGTGGGGATTCCCGAATCGGACTTCCAGGCTCCGCCCGTACACTCCGACTGGAGGGATTCCAGGTGGTTCACTCGAGGCTGGACCCTCCAGGAACTTGTTGCGCCGTTTGAGGTCATCATATACGATCGCGAATGGAACCAGCTGGGCACGAAAAGACGCATGACCAGTGAACTTTCGAAAGAGACGCTCATTCCGGAGAAAGTCCTACTTAACCCAGGACTGAGACGCGAAAATCCCGTTGCAGCACGCATGTTATGGGCAATTCAAAGAGAGACTACCAGAATAGAAGATAGAGCCTACTCTCTACTCGGTCTCTGTAAGAGTTTCCTACGTCCTTTTTCTCCTGCTTCCAGCGTGACGTGGAATGAAATGAGGGGCATCGTTCCAGCGGACGTAGTCTACGTTCTCCTAACAACCTCAGTCTCATTCACACCTCTTCAAAAATAGCCTTACTAACCCTTGAAGTCGATATCAACATGCCTTTACTGTATGGGGAGGGCAAGAAGGCCCTTTCAAGGCTTCAAGGAGAGATCTTGAATACCATAGACGACGACACTGTTTTTCTTGGAGGATTAGCCCCTAGAAAAGAAGATTTATGGTTAGCAGCATACCTTCGATCAACTGAGAACAATTTTCTAGTCAGTCCAGGCAACGTTTTCGACTCTATCATGGCCACATTACAGCCAACGCTAGGGACCGGTGACCTGATTAGGGCTCAGGCGTTTTCTTCCACGAACATGCCTGGGAGTTGGGGGCGGAATGACCCAATGAGGGATCTAAGGTTGAGAGGGGATATCCTCTCGATGTCTATGAGGATTATTCAAGTCGCGTTACCAAATCGTCCGCCTCCAAAAGTATACTTCACCATGAATAAACAATTCCAGGACGACATGGATCCAGCGAACCAGCGGATCCTTGAGGACCCTGTCTTCGACCGTCTAAGGTCTGACGGCAGATATCCCTGCCTAGGGATGCTCCGTTGTGGAAAAGACGACCAATTCGTCGCGCGATACTTTATGTGCAAGCTTATCGAACAGGAGATTTTCGCCTATCCTATGCCTATATATCGCTTCGTTTCCCCGAAGGTAGTTTATCATTGGCCCGAAATGCAATGCAACATACAGCTTAATAGAGGGGCCTGGGAACCAACTCATTTCATGAAGCCCCTCCGGCATCCAGCAAGTTGGGTCTTGCCACAAAGTCCGGTTTGGTCGAATATCACTCTCGACAACGGGTGGGCTTTCACTCGAGATGCCACGGCCTCGGCCGATGACGCCTTTGTTTATCGACTTTTCTTCAAGCAGCGTGATGAGGTCTGGGAACTCATTCTGACTAATAAAGGAGCCTCCTGCTTCGAGATATCTCTACGATGTTCTACCCATCCAGAGTTTGAAGCTCAGACTGCTAATGTCGAGCATCACGAGCATGAAGGACTAGTTGTGGAGTTATGGCGCAGGATGCCTGTGCTAGGTGGCTCGGCGGAATTAGTCATTTCAGTCTATTGTGAAATCGACTCATATCTGCATCATTACAGCCCAATGATCAGATTCCGCGCATTCGAGCCAAGTGATAACGAGCAGACTGGAGCGGAACCGGAGACTATCTAATAATCTCTCGTGAGATTCTGCTCACGAAGCGACCCGACTTAACTACCCCGATAGCATCAGGCTCTTATATGAGCTTGGCCGCAACTTCAAAAGATCCGACGCGTCATGTTTTCCCAAATAATCTTTGCACATATACATACCGAGTTGAAACCGAAAGAACAATCAACTCGTTAGAGAAAACATGCCCTGTACCCTTTCCAAGTGAGTAAGTTTAAAACCCCATTCCAACTCCCATGAAGTAGAAACAGCCCTTCTGTTCGCATTGTCTGGCGCTCCTAGCTTTCCGTTCCCGTAGATACGAATGTCAGTTGATGAACTCGTAGGCTCCGTCATCGGAAACGAACATTCTCATTCTTCTCTAATACCAATGCCATGTTCCCCAACACCATATTCCATTATCCTGTCAAATCGGGGCCATCTCCTCTTTCATTCCTCTTTCATTCCAACCCAGGCCTCTCCAAGTAGCTCGTGATATGGTATCTCACTAGGTGCATCTACGATCGAACAGACATCCGGACCTAACCCTCCATATTCAAGATGTGAAGAAAAGCCCAGGAGGCTAAACAAGATTTCCCCTACACTCAAAAGCTGTTGCTGTTCTCTATCTGCTGTCTCTTGTAATACGCTCCCTGGTCGAGCTGCCTCTTAAGATTCGGTATATCGCTTTGATGTTTCCCATCTTTGGTTATTATTGATTCGTCTGATATAGGGGGAAAGGGGTCCCCCTTAATTCAACAAGACAGAAGGACGGAATTGCAGCCTCGTGAGGCCCGGCTAGAAAGTGATTTCATTGTCAATAAATCGAACTTTCGTATAGCAAGTGCTAGACATCTATAATGCTTCCTAGGTAGTAGACGAGCGCGAATCGGGCTCACGGCAAATACTCGATATGGTCCATAGATCTTAATCCTCTCGTGCGAAAGGCCCGCAGTGTTCGATCGTGAAGGGTAGACAGTCACGTCACCACCATCACCATAAAGGGACATCGACATATCAACTCTTGAGACATTATGAACACTTTTAGGGGCTTGCTTGGTATCTTGTATAGCTTCCAGGAGGTATAGACGTGAGGCGCGGTAACTAGATCTGCTTATAAGAACCTCATGGTACCAGGCTCACACCGAGTTGCCTCATATAAAGGAGGGGGGGCAGAGACCCCTATTTAAACTGTCTACAATTTATTCAAAGCGACGACCGATTGTTGGGTAAGGACTATCTATATAGTCTGTCCTCCAGAGCAACCATCCAAGATCAAATGAGATCATCCCGGAAGAACGTGGACCATCTCCCACGAATCCGCCTACAGAACAGACGTCCGAATTGAACTCTACTTAGCCTCCTGCCTCTTCCTCTCCCTCACCCGTAAGTCGCATCGCCATAGCGGAACGCCACCGAATTCTCGAAGAACATACTAGTGAGGAGTTTGTTAAGAATGTCGAGTTGTACTCACACCACTCAGTTCACGAGAAGTTGTCTGAGGTTTAGGGGTGGCTTTACCAGGCAGAAAACGTGGTGAAGGATCATAAAGCAATGTTTGAGGCCTGTACTCGCATACCATCGCATTAGTCAACACGAGGTCAGCATCAGTCCTCACGGCTCGCACGCCGCTAATCAATACCGTCAGGGACGAGCAGAGATGAATTAAGTGTAATGAAAGTAGCGGCTGCTGATAGCCTAGAGGCAAGTATTAAGTACTTAGGGCTTCCGAGAGTCCAGAATAAGGAGGATCTCGCCTAGTCAGAGCAATGGCGCTGAGATCTCACGTCTGACTCATGTCGATCTGGTCCCCTGAACGCTATATTCCGGATCTACGATTGCAGTATTACATTATGTTCTTCCGGATCGTCTTTCACGAGTCTCTGCAATTGAGAAATCCCCAAAATGGCCGCTGTCCATACAATTGAGTGACATAAAACTCTCACAAGGGCCACTACCACTTACTCGTAGCTACCTTCTCGACCTCGGGTTCAGAGGCCTAGATCGCCACTCTCTTTACTATGTAAAACCTGAAAGGGGTATACCATCGGTTAGGGTCAATTGCTATGCGATCTTTCATTATTCATATGTGAACTAGCCCCCGAGTCATTCCAACTACCCGATAGTCTAATCCAAGGGCTCTTCACACAAGCACTACATGCTACAGTATATGTGAAGGAATTACTCCCCGGGGCACGTCAGTCTCGGTTGCCATAGCCTGACCTCACAGAGAGTCGGGTTTAGCAATGGTGACGAAGTGCTTATACTGGGTCTCCTTCAGAATTGCAACGTTCGCGGCATACGTCTTTACGTCTCAAAGTTGCAAGTATCGTAGGCTGCCGGTGAACAGGGAAGCTGATCGCTCGTAAACCTGACATTGTCAATTCTACATGCGATTGAAGTAGCTCCAGCAGCAAGCGAATAGACACGGACGATTGATGGAGTGTCTATGACCATAGGTAGCAAGCAGGGCTTAGATATCAAATCACGGCCCGTGATCATCACCATGTCCTTTCCTCAAGATTAGGGTTACATTTGGAATGATCTCGCGGTAGCATCACTTCCATGGTGGATGCCCCTTAGTGGCGGATAGTTTCTATTCTTGTTTGTTGTCTCATTTTCAAGGATTTTCAATGAGGGTTGCTATAGCAGCCCCAGAAACAAGGATATATATTATCTACGCTCTCAGCTTGGCCGTCAATAGCTTTGGTTGGCTCGCGATGATCGATAAGACACCGGTTACGCTGTGTAACCGACTGCTGACCCGAGCTTCCAATGTGTCAAATCCCATCGCCCGTATAGTACCTCTCATGCAGCTGTCGCCCCCATGAAATTACTTTACATAACATGAAATGCGCGCCTGGGAAATGCATGCAGATCACCGAAGTCTCCGCGATGAGATCCAGCAGGCGACCCGCATGAACAGTGATATTGTGCTCGCACAGCATTGACGCAAGACCCCCGGTGGCCGTGAATCCTCAGACACCAGATGAAAAAGTCCCAGGTGTGAGGGAAACGGATACTGACATGTTACGTGTTACCAAGATGTCGTATTGGATAAGGCGAGATGACGAAGTCCCGCGAAAAGGGGCGAGTAGTTAAGGAGCGCAATGGAAAAGTGAGGCGAGGAGCAATAGTGAAACTGATAGATCATTGGCATGCATTTCTCTTTTTGCCATCGACATTGCCATCGCCGTCTTCGTCATTGGCATCATCATACAGTGGTAACCTGCCTGCAGCTGCACGTTGCCGCCGATGCGGCAGCATGGACGCAGTGCACAGTCATCGCAAGGGTCCTTCTTTATGAGAAACCCATATCGAAATGTGCTTTATAGGCTTATGGAGAATTGCGGCTGGCTGCATGGGTTTCGACAGGGCCGGTACCCACGGCACGGCATCGACAGGGGGGTAATGGGTTCAGCTCGGATCCCACGAAGTAGTCTAGTATACAGTATATATCTATAATAAACCCGATCTCCAAGGAAATGAAACCAGACCCAGATCGCTGGGACGCCGGGGGACAATGAACGGATGGGATGGGTTCGCGTTACCATGACTAGAATAATTAGCACACACACTGTAGCCGGGATTCCAGGCCTGCTCGTTTTCCCCCTTCCCAACGACGTTTCACTTACTTGGCACTGTCCCATGTCGAGTAATCATTTATTATTGAACCCTCAACTCTCATCTCCGGATACCACCGCAGTTCCCGTCAGCAGGGGTTCCTCAACATCACGCGCCCTCTGGCGGGTGAGGAACATGTTTCGAAAGCTGAAGAGATCCTACGAATTATTAGCACAACCTGGTTAATAATGGACAAGGTGAATTGGGCACCAAAAACCAAAAGAAAAAACCGAAGTATTCATGAATGTCTACATGGGTCCGCTAACGTCTACTTACAGCGACATAGGGACACTAGAATCACATGCGAATAAATTGTACGCGAAAAAAAAAGTACCTTCGCCCTAACTTCTGACACATATGATCATGTCGCCAAGTTTACTATAACGTATCGCCAAGACTACCATAGAGAATAGCTACGAGGGTTCAGTTGAAACATAGATATCGAGCCTCAATGAGGCCGAAGTTGGTGAACTAGACTAACTAGGCAATGCTTTTTCTGACCTCGATTTGCTTTCCCATGTCTATACATGGTGCAAATGGTAGGGAAAGTGGGTGGGTATTATCACATGCTAGTGAAGTGCCCAGCCGCTGATCTCACTCGAGTACTTATCCAGAAAGCTTCTTTTGCTGGTACTAGAGATCCTCCAGGCTATCTAATCTAGCGCAAGACCTATACACGCCAAAACCCGTCACATCAACATGGGAATTCGGAAGACGAAGCGAAACAAGCAGCCTCGTTTCTGTAGCTGAACCTGTAACTTTACATTGAGTCCTTTATGGAACGGACATGTTTGGGCTCATGTGTCAGTTGTTGCCTTTCGTTTCCTCTCAATACGTTGTCGATCCATTCATGCATGGGAGATTGCATAAGCAGACGGGAGACAATATATTAATTAGTAACCCGTATAATTACCCATTAACGTTAGTATACCTAGTAGATAGAGATCCTGAGATCTTAGTCACGGACATATCTGTCATGTCGTGGAGGATGACATTACACTGTCATATCAGCCTAGCAGCATCCTCCCTCGAGAGGAGGGACTTCATCATTGACCTCGCATTGGTCTCGTATGTGCGTCTGAAGGGTCCCAGGGGCTGGGCTATATTACCTATACGTAAAATAATCAACGGTTGCACTATTTTTAAGTCACCGCCTGCTAGGGTTGACTTCGCAAAAATTTCACAGCGCTTCCATATTGGACAACCCGTGCCGGTCAGTTGGTACGTTCTCGAGGAAAATTGATTATTTTGACAAATAAGATTGGTTTCATCAACGCCAAGTTGCTTCTTTGAGTAGTTTACTTGTCGGCTCCATTGATATTGGTCCAGGGTGAAGGAGGAAGCCAGACAGTTCTCTACAGCGGCTGTACTATGATGAAGTGAGATGGACCCTATGCTTTAGTCCACAAGTCAGGCAGGGCACAAGAGTGTATTAAGTAAGTGAGTATTACTTGACCAGGGGAGTATGCGATATTTTAGTCATGATCAACGTCATGGAATGTAAACCGCATATCCGCAGGGAGGACGCTTAGGTAGCAAGCTATTCAAAGCTCACTACCTTGGCCACCAATTAATCATGCTACACATGAGGCAACACCCTGACCAGCTGTGCTAGGTGGCAAATCCAAGTAGGACCGATAAAGCTCCCTTGAGGTCTTTTATTCCAGCTGAAAAGTTGATGGTGCGTCCAAATCCTTGACTCTTTCAGAGGGCAACGGGGGACTCATATGTGGACTAAGAGTTTTTCAGCTTGTCTATGTCACGAGCATCTTCAGATGTGCGTTGGCCGAAAGTGAGGCCTCCAGATAAACGGGTGGATTAGGGCTTCTACAGCCCCGGCTGAGTATCACACATTATCTATCATTGCGATGCTATAGGCGTCTAAACTTGTGTTGGCCCCTTGAATTGTGAGGCCGGTCTCTCAACATATCGTGTAGGATTTCGCTCGTGTGATACGCATGTATGCTAAGGAACAAGACACAACGTCAGGTCACACGCCGTACCGACGAGGAAAGAGTGGGCTTGCGTGCTTCTAGATAGAGACACAACAGATGATTGTCAAATAGAATCTCACATGTCTAAGTTGTAAGGAGTTTGATCGTCCATTGGCAGAAGCCTCGACCATGGCTGTCCTAAGCGCATTGACCCACCAGGAAGCGGTGATAAGACCGAAAGCCATCGGAAATGCTTCGATTTTCTCTGATCTTCTGACTATATCAGTTTTACCGAGGGTTTTTGTGTTTGGTAACTAGAGATTGCTGAGACGTTATTCCTCGCGCTGCTGTGCGGGCTCTATTCTCATCCCTTTGTGTCTCCTTTGCTTTTTTATGAAACCCCGCCCTGGGTCGGGTAATTATTGGCATTCTAGCAATGCCAAGAACCGAGGTGCCAAGGCATGCGGCGACGGGGTTCCTTTTCCTCACTTGGCTATCCTTCGCGCTTATTCGCTAGGAATATAGATAGCATAGCCCTCGGGCCTAGACCTACGCAGACCTGCGGAGCCGCAATGACTCGCAAATACGGGCATGCCGGTAACAAAACACATCGGAGCGGTAACACATCGGCCTAGCTCTGTGCTCTCCCGCATGGTCGACGTGTATACCTAACCTGCGCTTTACCATAGGACAATATTTTCAACGCGATGCAGCCGGCTAGAACAGATACACGTGCGGGGAGGCCTAGATACCGATGTGGATTGGCTAATGAGAAGGGCGGAGGCCTATACGAGGGGTACCGTACAAGTAAAAGATGAACAGAATGACGCAGACGCACAGAACTCCGTATTGGTTATCGACTTCCTTCGTCTCAAGTCTTGTTTAGAGTGAAATACGCTATGTTCGACGTCGCTGTCGCCGCCGTTGTCGTCAATGATGAGCAGATGAGCAGTGGCATTGGGGCAGACGGACGGCGAGGTAGCAACTCTCTGTGTCTTGTGTCGTCTCAGATGTGCAAGGGCCTCAACGTTTTGGGGGATCTAGAACCGCGAGGGCCAAAAGTCCAGATATCCACCACTAGAAGAGAGGAGAATCCATCCCAGAATTCAGCACAAAGACCGGGTGCGCGGGTCCGGGTTGAGAAGTCGGGGTGCGCATTTCGTATGCGAGGCTCGACGTATCGGTTCAATTACTATATGTGACGATACTATACCCACCATGCCCCGGCCAGCGGCTAGTATTCATTACCAGCGTCATGGGTGCGATGGCGTGGGTAGATGGATCGGTCTAGGTTTGGCCGGCCAGAGCCGAGAGGGGGAGAGCGGAGGGATCACTAAGTACAGTAAGTAGTGGTAGTGTGGTCTCGTGTCTCGTGCCCTGTCTACCTGTACTAGGCTGCTAGGGACGCTGTGTAATGCAGCAATAATCATCGTTGAGAGAATTTCTGGAGTTTTGAGTCCGGAGATTATGGAGATTGTGGACTGGAGGCCTGCGAGTCGAAGTTGAACATACTGGTAGGCAAGTTATCCGGACGAACCCACCTTACCTGGTAGGTAGTAGTGTTTTATTTGGTACGACCGACCACCACCAGTTCGTACCAAAAAGGGCTATAGGCCGCACCTACCTAGGTACTACAACACACTACTTGGGTACATGCACACATATTACGTACATGCCTTGGGCCGCCAAGTAATTCACTATACCCTCTTTGCTGCATGCTTTTATATAGGTGCTACCTTAATGGTGATAAAAAAAGATATTAATAAATAGCTTAGCATTAAGTACCTAGTTTGCTGTATTGGCAGAGAGAGATATATATACCTATATATTAGTTAAGTCATCCCCTCATGTAAGCGCTGTAGCAGGATAGGTATAAGTACTTAAATACTTGATGGTGCAGGTAGAAAACAATTACTTACCTTAGGTACCAACTTAGGTACTTTGAGTGGAGGCCCTCCCTGGCACTATGGGTGGGTATTTAGGTACCTAGGTAGGTACCGGCTAGGCTAGTCTATTGCTCATTTATAGGAACTTTTGGGAAAAGACAAAAGATCGGAGATGCACTACTCTGGTTAATTAGCTGCTCTTTTGGGCACCTAAGCACATTTAACTGCGTAACTTACAACCATTGCGTCTGTCTGTTACATGTAATATGATGTAGTATATCGCCGTCGTCTTATCAAGACCAATTGGTTTCCACTTCGCCAACATCAATCTTGTCTTTCTTCGACCAAGCATACGCTAGGTGGTATTCTTAGGTAGTATTGCTACGTCGTTTGTACGTAGCATCCCAGCAGAGAGGCAGCCCCTGTTCGTAAACCCCTGGCCAGAAAAAACCCTGACAGCAGCCGAACCGGTGCATTATCAGGGTCCTTTCCGTAGGTAGGTACTATCTGTGCATCATCTTACATGGCTCTGCAGTACCAGTGTGCTACACTACGCTACCCTACATTACGTAGGTACCGTGCTGTACTACCGTACCTGAGTACCGTCCCATGCTCCCGTCCCATGTTCTTCCCGCGTCCCATGTCTACCAAGGTAATAACGTCCGTGTTTGTCGTTCTTTTTTTTTTTCGCCTTCACGGCCCTTGGCTGCAGATATTGAGGCTGTTGGATCGACAGTTGTTCCATCTGCGACCGCCTCGTCTCTACATGCACTCGCCGCATCCCTACGGATGGTATATCCTGCGTACATCCATACTTTCTTCTACGGCTCCCGTTACCTGGTAGATACGTGAGTAGGTATTCGTCTGCAACGTCCACGTACATGCGTCCGTATATGTACGTTACTTACATTACACACTTACACACTTACATTGTATGTCGATCGTGCCAATGGAAGTACCGGACGTTGCACTCGCCTCGTGACGCTACCGAGTGTACTGGGTAGGCGTGTAAGTGCTTTAGCCTCAACGATACGTGCATCATGTAACGCTACGTACTAGCAGGCAAGTACGACATATATGTATGTAAGGTAGGTATGATGATGGAGGCGCTGTGTCGAGGTACCGAGGTATCTGTCAACGTACCCTGCTCCTCGGGGCCCGGATTCTTGTTCTTCGCTTGCTCACGTCGCATCCCTTCCCGCCTCAGACATATACGTACACACAGAGAAAGAGGGTCAAAAGAGGGTCCGAACAGGGTCCGAACAGGGTCCGTTGAGGATCACCCGTGGGAGACCTCCAAGTGTAGCTCACGGCCACCAATGAGTTGACTAATGCTGGCGTCTGTCTGTCTCTCTGTCTCTCTCTCTCGCTCTCTCGCCTGCCCCGGCCTCGCCGCTTACATGGACCGTTGCACCTTGCGTTCGTCGTCCCCAGTCCCGGGGTTACGGCGCGCGCTAGCATGATGTCAGTCTCAACGCCGGGGACGGTGTTTGTCCATCTCGGCTTTTGCCTGAGTCTAGCCCCCCTCGGCCGTTTGATTGGCACGCGAGCCGTGCGAGTTCACATCCGGTTCTGCTTTATGCGTTCGTACCAGACGCTGGCGTGAGTTGGGTAGTATAGGCATCGTCGATATACATGTAGGAGGAGCATAGGAACGATATCCCGGACCGCCCAGGGTGATATCCATAGTTAGACCGACGGTTTTTGCCATCGTGATGGACCCCATTACCTGTTTCCCCTCGAGCAGCTAAAGTAAGTAGCATTAGCTCGCCAACGTGCGCGCGCCGTCGCATGGCACATGGCACATGGCACATGGGAGATGCCGTGTTGGTGCTATGAAACCGCCAAATAAGCTCGAGAGGCTTGATCCTGCATGCCCAGGACGCCCCGTCAAGTGGATGTGTGGATAGTACCAGCGCCACCACCGCCGGTCTACTGCCGCTCGTCTACTATACTATACTAGACTACCTACTATACACGTATTATGCTAGCATCTGCCATGCCTGCCTGTCCGCCCTGCCTGCTGGATGACAATGTCCATCCGTGACATCTTACCAGGGAACCCAGCTAGCGAACTGCCTGGACCCCTATATTTCCCTTCACCCTCACGGCCATCTGCCGCATTCGGTACCAAACCGTCCTTACCCCCTCGTCAGCCCTGATCGACCCCCGCAAAGCCACATTCACGCTCTGCCTGGTGCGGTGTCGAACACGCTTCCTACCCGGTACAACGCGAGCCTGTCTGTCGACCTATCGGTTTGTCATTCGAGACCATTGAAGCGGTAGCCCCGTCTCCCTCAGCTCCCGTGGATCCGCTCTTGGGACCGCCGCTGTGACCCGGTTACATCGGCCAGTGTGTTATGTCTACTCTAACGCTGCCTCTTCTCATGCTCTCTCTTGCTCTTGTTCCGTTACCCGAACGCTATAAGGCTTTATTTCTTCTTCCTTCCCCCCTGCCTGCCTCCTAACTGGAAGAGGATTGGACTCGCAGCATATTGGCCAAGGCCACGGATGTTGAGGCCAGCCGAGAATCCATTCGACAAGTATTAAAAGACCTCGTTGACCCACCGCTACTGTCACCTGCTTTAGCTCTGGTCGCCCATCCTTCGGCTGTTCAGTTGTACTGATTCGACGCACTGGAAACCCTCCATACGCATAGTTCTGCAGGCCCTGTCAAGGCTGTCGAATTGAGTCCCCCCCGAGCTTGGAATCCGCCCAGCAGTGTCTGACAACCTATCATTGTGGCTCCCCGTTTTGGGGATTTAAACACTTCCGCAGAACCGGCCTTCGATACTCCAAGAACCTCGCCCAGGCGGGAACTTCTGGCGAAAATCGGGGCTCTCATCGAGCATCTGCTGGCCTTGGATCAGCACTAAACAACCCTTAAAATCTTAGACAGGTCTGGACCCGCGCAGTAACGCCATGTCTTTCCGTCCGCGTGGCAACATGTTCCAGCCAGGGATGAGCCGTTCAGCGTCCCAGCAGTCACTGTCATCGTTTCCCTTCGAGAGGGATCCCTCGAACCCTTTTCTTCCCATGCAAGATGCTCAATTTGATATTCTTCAGTGGTATCCGCATTTCCAGTCCTGCGTGCGGTACTTCATAGACCATGCGCAGCACGAAGGCCCTGTCCAGGCGATGGCAGCCTTTATTAACATCCAGCTCCCCTTCCAGAAGCCACTAGCCCCTATTGCGTCGTCGAGATCATCGGGTTCGCCGTCCGCCATGCCCTCGC
>MU389720.1:0-38957 GCA_022578765.1 Xylaria sp. FL0933 | reverse complement strand
AAACCACCACACCACCCACACCCCCCCCCCCCCCCCCGCGGCCCCCCCCCCCCCCCCCCAATATAGGGAAAAAAAATGACCTTACCTGGTAGCGCTGGCTCAGTATGAGGGTCGAACTAATGACCTTTGCATACCTTTATATAGTAGAATCACTATATTAGTTCCACGCTCTAACCAATTGACGTAACCGACATCTCTTCTATCGGCGACGGTGACGAACATGCAGGACAGAGAGACAGGTAGACGTTATAGATCCGGCTAGATCTGGTCTGCAGTTCACGTTCCATGCTAACTCCAGACCATTCAAGTTCAATATTGTAGCTGAGGTCTTTTATTCTAACACTTTAATTGTATTTGGTTTATTACTCACCGATAATAACGGTGATTAGATCACTACAGCCTCTGTAACCCAATAAGTTACCCGTTTCTCACGCTCGACACTTGCTTACTACCTTACAGGGCTATAATATCTGGGCACTGGCATCTTGTTAGGCCGCTGCCAACATTAATGACGGCACAGCGGTTCTGAGTGGGACCCGGCCAGAGGACGGCGAATTGTCAATAATTATGTATGCCACATTGAGTATGGAGTACCTTATTAAAACAGGCCACAAGATCGCTGTTGGTCAAGACATACATAACAGTTGGCTTGAGCCACAGCCACATAGGCATCCGTATGATCATAGGCGAATTGTTAACCACCGGCGGTTCCTCCGACAATTCTCCACCGGCCGCCGGCAGAATCCACTATTCCGTGTCGGCGGGTTCTCTTTGGCATACATTCGCTGCGCCGCGCGAGAAAAGGGCGAGAAGGAGAAAAGGGGCTGTTGTTGGGCCGTGTCGGAGTTGCAGTCATTCTATTAAAAATGGCCAAAATCTGTCTCTTCCATTTCGAACCTGGACTTCGGATTGCCTCGTCTATTAACAATCTCCTACCTACCTAGTAATACACCCTTGATTCTTTTAGTGGACATTTAGAGCCTCAGTAACGCTCGCTTCGGTGAATACTTAGCGTCTCGATGCAGAGCGATGCAATCCGATTTGGCATCTTGGACGCTGCCGGGATCGCGTAAGTTGTTCCCATTCTGTTTCTTATCAGCTTTACATACACGTCTCACTCCGTGCCGATCTCCACAAAGAAGGAGACACCATATATAGCTGACATGGTTTCCGCTGCGCTCCAAACAGGCCCATGGATTCACCCCGCCAAATCCCATCCCGAAGTCATTGTACAAGCCGTAGCTGCACGTAATCGCGAGCGGGCCGGGAAATTCGCCAAGACGTACGGTATTCCTGACGTTAGGACGTCCTATGAAGGTAATTTATAGCTTTGCAATCCTACCTTTCTATTAGTTTTATTTTTTTTTTTTTTTATCTCTTCCTATACTTTTTTTCTTGGCAGATGCATGGTTGATTCGCTTTGGCCATCATCGACGACCCCAACATCAATGCCGTGCTGGTTTCTCTACCCAACGGCCTTCATTTGGAGTAGGCTGTCCGCGCCCTCCGTGTCCAACTCCCACGAGGCCGAGATTCTCTTCAACTTGCCCGAGCTTGCTCGGCCGGGCGGACCTGTGCTCCTCGAGGCTGCCCATAACTGTTTTCACCCTTCCTGGCGCCTTTTCCGATCATTACCGGTAGTTGATTCCGCCGACGTGACTCATGTATTCACCGATTGAATGATTCCGTAGTGGGCTGCTTCCAAGGAAGGCATCCACTTCAACTACGAAGTTGCAGGCGGCTGCCTCATGGCTATGGGGTGCTATAGCTTTGCTGTTTTGCGTGAGGTCTTCGGCGCCGAGCCCACAGGCTGTATCGACTGCACCACTCATCATTACACTGATGGCATCTATGACAGGTGCGACTGGGGCTTCCGAGCCAGTTTCGCTTTTCCCCAATGGCGGTATTATCACAAGGGCTGAATACAGGGCTTGGAGAATGACTCAATATGAGAATAATATTCTATGAGCGCAGTGACCCTTAGCTATCCAAAGGACCCTCTGTCCCTTGGAGGGCTAACCAGTCTCTATATGCAGGAGTGCTACGGGCCTAAACCTCCTTCATGAGAAGGTTTAGCCGTATGTCTCAGTCTCTGAATAGCTTCATCCGAGACATCTTGCAGTTCGGCTACATGCCTATACGAAGGTCATGAAGTTTACGGGGCCTCGCATAGGTGACCTCCCGTCAGCGCGTAGGCTTCCGTACAACAGGTATTGTCGAGGCGACGAGCACCATGCGCGGGCCTACTGCGTGGAAGCCGTCTCATGTGGCCGTGACCACGAAGCATATACGCGTCGCCGATAGCACGCTCCCTAGCGACTACCGGAAGTTCCGCGCTCGTAAGGTCACCCTACACGGCTATATCCAGGCTATCGCCTAGCATCGCATTGATGTGGTTGATTCATTCGTCGAAATCCGGAAGGGCGATGACCACATCGTCAAGCAATGGGCCGAGAAACAATCCCATAAGGCCTACACTTTCAGGGAGGCCGGTGATCAGTTCGCTGGGTTGCCCGGCGAGCCTTGGTGGATGTCCTATGGATACCAGCAGGAGCAATTCGTGAACCGCGTTAAGGGTCGCGAGACCCAAGCTTGGATCAGTTACGAGGATTCGATCAACAACATGAAGATGGTTGACATGGCCAATGAGAAGAGTGGACTTGGACCGCGTCCGTCCGGCGCTTTCAAGGCTGGCTAAGCTTTGGCGAGGGGAGTAGGTGGGTAGGTACGTGTGTGTGTGTGTGTGTGTGTGTGTGTGTGTGTTTTATTCTTGCACTTGGGTACGTTTTGTCTCGATTTTATCGGAAGAAGTCTCGCTTATCTTCCCTTTTCTTCTCTTTAGGTGCTATAAACGTATGATAGATTGGTCCTTTTGTCAGAGTTTCAGAGATTTGGTTATAATTGCATACACTTGCGAAATAGTAACGTCTTCTGCAATCCTTAAGCACAACTTGATTTATTTGGGAAACGGCGTTTAGTATTCCACTATACAGCCAATATGTCGAGTTTCGTGACTTCTGCTCGAACAGATTACCCAATATGCGAATGATATTCTATGATCGTATAAACCCTTGGCCATCCAGATGATTCTCAAACCCTTCAAAGTGTCTGTCAGTATATATGTACAGCATCCCCATAGTCCTGAGGCCCTTCCTTTCGGCGTCTCGGCCAATGAATACGGCTTCATAACTGTGATCTGACGAACACGAGTAGGAAGAGGCGTTGCAGCTCACGGGGCCTGGCATTGGTGATCTGCTGTATGAGCACAGGCACCAGTACAATAGTTCATAAGTTAACATAGGAAGCTATGGGAAAGCCAAACTACGAAAAGTGTAGAGACAAACGTAAGTGCATCTCCTATGCAGATCATGACGTTTACAAGAATACACCAACAGATGAGTGAAAAGAGCGGAAAGGTCACCGGCCGAGGTTGCTCGGTGGTACTAATTTCTATTCACGAAACCGATTTAGTGAGAGAAACGCCTCTTACCTGTTTCTGTCTTTCTTCTGCCCTCTGTTGGAGTTTGAGGGCGCTAATGGTGCGTTGTATCACAAACCCATTGGGACGCCAACCTACTAGTAGGTAACTAGATCGCAACTTAGATGCATGAAAACATTGAAAGAGCTAGTGAGAGCGGGTTCGAACGGCTCCCGTTGAGGCCCGAGGGGAGCAGGACGCACTAAATCCGGAGATATCGGCACTAGCTACTTGCTTAAAGGCGACTGTTGTCAATACATGGGAAATATGCCAAAAAGTAAATGTATGGCTTAATATTGGCCAGCTATTGGATGGTCGAATCTCAGCTTAAGATGTGCACGATTTTGGTTTATGATCGAGGCATACCCCCTGCTCTTATCAAACGGCGTTCTATATATCACTTTACCCCTGGGCTCCTTACTCTCCTCCAGGCTGTTCTAAGCTGATTAAACACACAAGTCATCGATATTGTCAACATGCCAACACTTGTAGGTAAAGAAGTGAGCAATAATGGGCTAGGTTTAATGCGTAAGTGCAGAACATCTACTTCGTCGTCCATATTAACATCAATTCACTGACAGAGTGCTCGCAGGCCTTACCGCACCTGGGGCGAGCCTTTCCGACGAAGACACCTTCGCCGTGCTCAAGGCTGCAATCGCTGCGGGTGTCAACTGCTGGAACGGGGCTGACTTTTACGGCACTCCCACGAATAACTCTCTACATCTCCTCAACCGGTACTTCACTGCGTACCCGGAGGACGCTGACAAGGTTGTGATTTCCATCAAGAGCGGTATCGTGGATATGCGAGTACGTAATAGACTCCTCAATCTACAGACATTTCCATCTACTACATACTGGCTCTCTCTATTGGTTATTTGCGAGCAGCTCTAATTCTAAAGGGCAAGTACTAACCTATGGCTGAGTATAGACATTCTCCCTTGACTGCTCCCCAGAGAGCGTACGAAAATATGTTGCCAACGCGAACAAGATTTTGGACGGGAAGAAGAAGATTGATATCTTCGGTATGGGCCGCGTAGACTCCAAAGTGCCTATTGAAGATACAGTCAAAGCATTAGCGGAATTAGTCTCGGAGGGCGCCATTGGTGGGATCCAGTTGAGCGAGGTCGGCTCAGAAACCATTCGCCGCGCTGCCAGCATCGCCAAGATCGACATGGTCGAGGCAGAAGTGAGCCTGTGGGCACCCGAGATCTTCGAGAACGGAGTGGCCGCGACATGCGCCGAGCTGAATATCCCGATCGTAGCACACACACCACTCGGTGCGGGTATGCTGACGGGGAAATTCAGAAGTCCAGATGACTTGGAGCCGAATGACCACCACCGTTTCTTCCCCCGCTTCCAGCCTGAGAACTTCCACAAGAACCTCGAACTGGTCGATGCGCTAAATAGACTTGCAAAGTCAAAGGAGTGCACCACAGCCCAATTGGCTTTGAGCTGGCTTAAGATGCAAAGCAAGAATCCCGGAGTGCCACCGTTGATTCCTGTATTCGGTGCTCGGACTCCGAGCCGTATCGCCGAGAACACGAAAGACTTCGAACTTACGGATGAGGATTTGCAAGAAATCAAGCAGATCCTGGCGTCGTTTCCCGTCTCTGGTACCCGATATCCAGCTCCGGCGATGAAGCTCGTGGAGTACTAAACGAGTCATGCATCATATGTACTTTTGGTTACTTCGGTTCGAACTACTGGCCTCTAAATCGAATTTAAAAAAAAAAAATTAAAAAAAAAATCGAGCTTCCCCCTACGCTTTCTGGATCAAAAACACACGGTAGGTAGCCTTGTGTGCATTATTGAATTACATAATATCAACTTTCTCAATTATCGCTTAACGTAGTCGCTTAGTGCTCTTTCCCTTAAAAGCCGAACCGAGTTCAACGGGGTACGGGCAAGGCGGAACATCTATAAAAGAGGCTATATCCCAGTTTCTGTGCCACTGTTTGTCATTCGAGACGTTATCAGAGCGCAGTAGATTATCCAATGAGTGCTATTTGCGCTCTATGCTGCTTTTTATCGGTGTGCTTGCGGAAAACGGTTGAATGCAACAATAAAGGCGATGAGAGCAAGTTGAAATATTGAGTTCTTGCAATGTGAAGGAGTATCGATACAAAGGGATCCAAATTGGATGAGATAACAAACTATCTCGCAAGGATAATGGAAGTGGTTTCCCTTTGGCGGCTCACCTGTACTTGTTTCTGCGATGTTTCGACCGTAGTTGATGATGGCCGCTCTTCACTATGAACAGAGAATCGAGCTCTGGAAGAGGACACTCGTTAATTACTATCAAACTTGAGAGGGTACGACTTATACGGATTAGTTGGATTTCGTCGATGAGGCTAGCAATGATTTGTTAGCTGTGAGATTGGCGTCCAATTATGTCTACAATCCCATCTGTGGGTATGCCTATCAATTGCTGTAACGGATATCTGTCAAGTCGATATTAGACAACGGAGATCGATTTCTAGGTTCTGCTCCTTTGAGATGCCAATTTCTTTTTACCAGAGGTTGATACTACTGGAAAAAGAAGAGATAGGACATCTTGACTATCTGTTGGGAACCAGCTTATCCAAGCCTCGAGCCAGTTCCTTGAACGGGCTTGGCTGTAAAATCGAATCATGCCACATTCCCTGATGGTGAAATTGCTGCCATATTTCGTTTCTTGCCCGAAATCACTGTTTCTAAGTCTGGAAATAATTCACCCGAGTGCCCATAACTCCCGCAGGAAAACTGCTATTCCCTCCGATTAAGCATGAATGAATAATTTCTACGAAGATCAACTTGGATGCTAGGGATCATCAGGGAAGTTGCAAGCTGCAAGAAGGTAAGTAAAAGCTTCAGGGTCATAGTCTACCACATGTGCCAGCAGATGATGATGTCAGCGCATCGCCAGCTTCGTTGGCGATCTTGGCAAACTATCACCAGACGTACAGTGGGGGAAAGCCATCTTTATTATCTCAATTACAACAGAACAGAAGAATTCTCCTCACGTCAGCTCTCATCTGTAACTATTGGAAGACGTTCCTTACATCTATCCTAACGATGGCCAATAACTATCATTCCCCAGCTTATCGTATGTGTGTCTCACCTTGGCTTCCGGGATCCTTTCCTAATCGGGTGCTTATTCAAACCAATATCATGTGTTGGCCGACTCCGCACATCACGCTTATTTTATATATTCGTCACTCTGCCCATCATGTCTCTTGTCCAAAACGCGTCAAAGTGTTATTTGTGAATACGAGGTAGGTATATGAACAGTGTAGAGAACATGTTCAGACGCCTTTTCATTTCAAGTTCCGTGATAATTGCGGCATTGGCACTCCTCGCAAGCCAGTGGACGCCGCCGTCAGCGCCGCGCATCGAGCACATCCGTCAAGGCCGCAACAACACCGTTCTGTTCGTGACGAACGACGAGCACGGTCTCTCCAATGTCTTGGTCGCGACGGCGTATACCTTGCTAGAGCGCCATCCGGAGGTGGAGGTTCATTATGCGTCGTTCCCCTCAATGACCCAGAGGCTGGAGAGGGTCTCCAAGAGAGCGCAACAGACGAGGTCATCAGCACGCAGCGTTGTTTTCCATGAAATACCTGGTTTGACATTCATGACCACTCTGGCGACGACAGGACTGGGTCCAGAGGATATCCTCCACCCTCCTGGCCTTGCTGGGCTTCACAAAATTCTTCGGTATATGCCCCTGCTCACATCACCGTGGTCAGGGGAAGACCATATGGCACTCTTCCAGAAAGTTACGGGTAACCTCAATTGCCTTCTCTCGGTAACTTTGAGCTTCGACTAAGTTTCGAACACATTATAGATATAATCGATGAGGTAGATCCCTCGCTTGTTGTATTGGACTCTTTCTTTCGGCCCGCTATCGACGCAGCCCGGCACAGCAGTCGACTCCATGCCTTCATCTCTCCCCTCACGCCGGCAGAGAATTTCCCTCTTGAACAGCCTTACGGAGAATGGCTATGGAAGTATCCAATGTGAGCTCCAGCATCATACACTATAATTTTGTTGGCCGTCGAACTCATTTTTACGTAGCCTGGGTTCCGGGATACCATACCCCGTACCATGGACGAAGCTATTGGAGAATATATATATAAACGCACGATACTTTTACGCCATGCTTCGCATGAGCCATTACACAGACGTGCAGAAATATCTGGAGTCGAAGGGACTTACCCACCCTGTCAGCTGGTTCAATATTCGCAATACTGACGCGCCTTGGTTCTCACAAGCTCTCCCAGGGGCCTCAACACCACTCGATGTCATCCCGCAGAATGTGACTCTCACGGGTCCAATCATTCTCTCTCTCGCGCCAGCAGAAGAGGAAGCTCCAGCACTAACTGAGTGGCTGGCTCGTGCCCCGACTATGCTCATCAGTCTCGGCAGCTTGTTCATATGGACGGAGGCCCATGCCATAGCCAGTGAGTATTAATAACAGAGTCGTGATCGTTTCCCCCCTTTATTTTCTGCATCTTTTTCACGTGCGGAGAATTAACATTCCTCCACCCTTCATAAGCGATGATAACTAACCCCAATTGTCGCGACAAGTGGCACAAGCTATCGCCGACGTTCTGAACTGGCGATCCGACTTGCAAGTACTATGGAAATTCAGGAAAGCTCCTTACGACGCCCCAGGCGCCACCTACGGCGACGATTTCATGGTGCCACTACGTCCCTTCCTCGAGGACGGCCGTCTCAAGGTAGAGTCGTGGCTAGACGTGCAGCCGGTATCGCTCTTAGAAACAGGGCACATCGTAGCCTCGGTGCACCACGGTGGTGCAGGGTGTTACCACGAAGCGCTCGGGTAAGCAGACACGGCCACGACGTCCTAAATAAACTCGTAATTAGAGATGGAACTAATATCGCGTGTCCATCACAGAACTGGCGTACCCCAGGTAGTCTTACCGCAATGGCTAGACCATTACAGCTTCGCACAGCTCGCGGAAGACACAGGAGTAGGTGTCTGGGGCTGTCGGGACGCGAGCCCCTTCTGGGAGGCTGGGTGTCTCCGCGATGCGTTCATGACGGTTTTATCAGATGAGTCTGGTACCCCTATCCGGGAGAAGGCGAAGGAATTCGGCGAGATCGTGCAGAGAAATCCTGGTCAACACATCGTGGCGCGAGAGATTGCGAAACTCGCCGCTTTTGGCTATTGAAAATGATTATTCTATTGGATACTACTGGGCCCTTGCCCGAGAAGTTCGGCAGATTGGTGTATGGTGTATATGCCCTTCTGTAAGAATAAGGGACACTCTCTGGAGAAGGTTTGTATGCGATCGCGTGCAGGGAAAAGCGGTACGATTGGTATATTCGCAGCTACAATTCCACCAATACCGGTACATGAGGTTGTTGACGTGGTGTTATTGTATACTGAGGGAAGTACACCATTCTTAAATACACAAGACGATGAGCGTTATGTGCAAACAATCCGACCTGAGAGTGGTCAACTTCAAAGGGGGCCAAAAAAAGAAGAAAAAAAAAGAGAGAGGACATTACTTTGTAAAGTTAATGTTGTGAGATGAAAAGTTCACACTAGATATTGAACCCGACATGCCTAAGTTTGAATTTACCAACGAAGTAACAGAATCATAGTATATAAGCAAAAGCCTGAATGAATCCACGAAATCACGCGGAGAATCAGTATTAGAGATGAGCCCAAGAATTACCTTTCATGAGTAACGTCAATCTTCTCACTGGACCTCTTACCGCATAATCAGCGCCTGAGCTCAACACGCCGAAAGAGATAAGGGGAGATGCTCGGCTGTGTTAAGGTAGAAGAGGAATAGAGCTTGGCGCCGGTTCGTTAGAGAAGCGCTTGCACCGCGGGTATTGTTTGAGACTCCTCGATCGTGGTAACAGGGGTTTACTGTTGTGTAGGTTACTTTGTCATTTTGTTGATCAGGTGAGACTTTTCCGTGTGTGCGAGATGTATTAATTCGTATTATCTATTTACAATCTAACGCTGCGGTCTAGAAGAAACTACTTCCTCTTCTTTGCACCACCTGCCGCCTCTCTACCAGTTGCTTTAGCTTCGCCTTCGATATTCTGAGACAATACGGGGTCAGCCTTGGGCAGCGACTTTGGCTCCGCCTTAGCCTCCTTCGATGGCTCATCGTCCTCACCGCCCTGACCAAACTCATTGACACGAGTGTAGTCAATTTTGTATGCCCAGCGTTGGTACAAGTAGATAAAAAAGATGACATCATCTCGCAAGGTAGCGAGACGGTGGAGGAATGGCATCTTGATGGTGAATGCAAATAGATCGTCGATAAAGGTGTTTAGGAACTTGTACATCATCGCCTTTCCAGGCATATGAGCCACACTCTTGAGACGGTAGTTGATGTAGAGTGAAGGAACCATCATCAGGAAGCCGTAAGCATAGACGGAACCAACAAGCGTGGTGATGATGTAGGAGTACCACGATTTGTGCGAGTCGTAGTAGAGGGAGTAGATTGCATAGCCAATCAATAGAGGCACACCGGCGATGTACATATATTTGAAGGCAATCTCGTCGTACTCCTTAGTCTTCTCTTCCGTTTCACTTAGCTTGTGCTTGTCCTCGAATGAAATTCGATAAGGAATGAGAGAACCCGGCGGCGCAGGGCGTACTCTCACATTCACTACAGTCGTGATTTTCCAGAATTCGATGAGAATTCCAACGCCCTGGGTGGCCAGAATCATCCAGCTCGTATTTTGAGAGTTGTCAACGAGGTAGAGGAAGATGACAGTCTGCATGAAGACATTCGCCAGAATCGACCGCACAGAGATACCGACATTATCCTTCTTCTTCCGATAATGGGCAATATCAGAACCGAAGGCGAGGGTCTCAAGGATCAGGTGAGCAATGCTAACGATGACAGTGACACCCAGAAGCCAAGGATTGGTATCCAGTAAGATTTCCTTGATCAGTTCAACTTCGCTTCCATCGCTGCCGCCGGGTAGAGAGCCTCCAAACGCAGCTTGTCGAGCTTGATGTTTGGTATTAAGATCCATAGTGGCCATAAGGTTGAATTGCCAGTTTCTCAAATTGCCAAGATCAAGGCGCAAAGGAAGTGTCTTAACCGTGTCATTGAGGAGAATCATGTGCGTTTTCATCTGCCAAAACTGGTTGACAAACAAAATCGGATCTTAAGAGCAGTGTTAGAATATATGACGATGATTTGCACTCAAACATCCCCAGTCACTTACAGTACCATGAATTCTGTCCGGAACCATCGCGAGCACCGGTTTGCTATAGTCACTTAGTATGATAGTTGAGGCCAGCAGTTTGGGAACCTACCTCGAGCATGAGAAATTGCTGAACAGCTGGTGATTGTTGGGGATAGTTGAGTATTCCTGTATCGGGTACGAAAGATAAACTCGTATTTGGATGATAATAGTTGGCGATAATGGGGCCAGCTGGCTCTTCTTCCGGCTCCTCCAGAGCATTAGGCCTATCCTCCAGTAGGTTTCGCGTCTTGGCAATTTTCTTCTTCGGAAGATATTGGGTCAGAGGATAGGTAAAGTGAACAGCGGTAGCAGGATCGAAGCCCTGTTCCTTAGGGTCCAGAACGGAACCGGTGAGACCGTAGTAGAAGTGGCCCCAGAGTGTTCCATTGTTCTGCACCGAAGCAGGCACACTGAAAAGGGTCTCGGCTGATCGCCTATCGCTGAAATTGCCTATAGTGAAACCTGTCTCCTTTAGAGCGACCATCTCTTGGGGCACGCTTGCGATCTTGGTAGGCACGAAGCTGTCAGACACGGTGACAACGATATCAACCGTGCTGTCGGCGGGCCAGATGGGAGCGACGCGCTGTGGGATGCGGCTGTAAGTGGCGCTGGGGTCTAATGCCGCGGGCCGCAGCTGGTAGGCAGGGATCTCGCCCGTGTTGGCGGGTATTTGCACGACATTGCCGGCGGCGTCCTTGGTCGTGGCCGTCTTCGGCTGGTTGCCGCCGCCGATGAACTGTTTCATGAGCATCTGGATGCCGAACCAGATCAGGACACCTTGCAGGATCTTGGAGAAGACGGACGACTGCTGCTGCTGCTGCTGTTGCTGGGCAGAAACACGGTTAGCCTGGCTTACACGAAACTCTTTGCGCAGCCCAAGAATGGGCCGTGTAATGTATGATTGCGCGACATACGCCTTGACCCCCCGCGTTGCCAGCGCCCGCCGGCGCTGCGTTCTCTGCCGGCATCGTGACGACGACGACACCACGAC
Organism: Xylaria sp. FL0933; assembly: GCA_022578765.1. Classification (NCBI taxonomy): domain Eukaryota; kingdom Fungi; phylum Ascomycota; class Sordariomycetes; order Xylariales; family Xylariaceae; genus Xylaria; species Xylaria sp. FL0933. The sequence continues at coordinate 27,258 of MU389720.1, read as the reverse complement.
CTGTATGTCTGGGAACCCGAATATGCCGAGACCTTTTCGCAAGAAGCCGGGATCAACGAAAAGCAGTCGACGAATAGACGCGAGTCGAAGCGATTTGGTTCGAAATCGCAATCGAATATTTCACGGCCCGAGCTACGCGTTGGAGGGGGGTGAATATGTTTGGGAGACACATCCACTCTGGGTATTCCGCTGACTCGACAAAATTGTTGTACAAGCTACCAGGTAGTAGTAGTAGGTATGCGACGAGAGGGAAGCGATAAGGCCTAATCTACTATCTACCCTAGCTGGGTGCTACGGTGGCACTTGCCAGATACCGGTACCGGTACCTGCAATGTACCGGCCGAGATGCGCAATTGAGGTAGGCGATTGGCGCCCCGGCTGGTATCCGGCTACCGTTCAGCTGGCAGCGGCACCCTCGGTGCTCCCTCGACACTCGACACATTGAGCGAATCAGCCAATCAGAGGCCATTTATCGGCGCACTGCAGAGTCGCATGCCACTATTGGATGGCAGCTAAAGCACCTAAAGCACGGATGGCTCTAACCCCCACCCATTGAACCCCCCCAAGGCCCGTCACTAAGCTCTTAAGCCCCTCAAGAGCCCCTCTCAGTTAGGTAATTCTTCTCTTGGCCCATCACGACTAATTCTCGCTCCCTTTCACATCTTCCACTTCCTCGACTAAACGCCTATGATGACTTGCTGACGTTGGAATAGCCCAATTGCCCCGCATATTACCCTGCTATGCCCAATACAACACAATGGGCACGTGGGATGCGAGAAATGGCAAACTGTCTATGCGCAATTAGCCCTTCCCAACGGCCACAATGGGGGCGAACCGCGGCAGTCTGTGGCAGTCTGTGGACAATCCAAACCAGAGGCTACTTGTAGATGTTGGTAATGTGCTTGCTAATTGCTGCTTGTGTCTCAAAAGTGAGCGACGTCATGCATCCATACCTTCATCCATGTCCTTCCGGCCCGCCTGACCTTCTCCGGTACCTGAAGCTAATAGCTAATCAAGGATACTTAGGTACATTTATTAGCTAATTAATGCAAGAGACATTGTGACTCAACCGGCCATCGACGTCTGACTGACTTTATATTGATTGCGCCTCCTCGATTCCATTCTATACTGTTTGGTTTCGTCTCGTTTCGTCTCGTTTTGTTTCGTTTATTCTTACCGTTCCCAATACTCGACAACCCTGGCATATATATTGTCTCTTATGCGTGTCACTTACAGCTCAGCTGTCTTCGTCTGATCTGATCTGTTTGTTCCCGCTGTGTTCAATATTGGCCTCCTTGAGTCTCAGACATCACGGTTCCCCAAGTCCAGCTTTCGGACATGAACTTGAGCCAACAAGTAAAACATCCTCGCCACTGACCCCCTTTTTTTAATCCTCCTCCCTTTCATGATACGATTCGCCCAGATCTTCTGCAACCTAGCACACTATATCATGGAGTCCGGCGGCGCATCCCCTATGCCATCTTCCAGTGGCACACCACGAACATCAACGCCCTCCATGTTGAACCCAAATGCCAATCCGCCGCAGATCAAGATCTGCGTCTACTGCGGCTCTTCCGCTGGCAAGAGCACCAGTCACATCGAGGCTGCGCGAGCACTGGGCAAGGCCATGGCTGAAAAGAACATCGGACTAGGTAAATATAATGAATTTCTGAAATATCCTACTATGCTCCGCTGAACATCGACTAATCTCTGTGGCCTCTATTTAGTATACGGTGGTGGCACAGTAGGACTCATGGGCGAAGTCGCCAAGACCATTGTCTCGATCAATGGTCCCAGCGCTGTCCACGGCATTATCCCTGAGGCGCTTGTGAAGTGGGAGCGCGACGACACCTACGCGGATAAGAAAGATGCCAACGGATACCATGTCCCCGAGGAGACCGTATACGGACGCACGACCGTGGTGAAGGACATGCATACACGCAAGCGTATGATGGCCCAAGAGGTCCTAGAAGGAGGTCCTGGCTCCGGCTTCATCGCCCTAAGCGGTGGGTTCGGCACCATGGAAGAGTTGCTCGAGACAGCAACCTGGAATCAGCTCGGCATTCATAGCAGGGGTGTGTGTGTGCTCAACATTGATGGGTTCTACGACGGGCTGTTGGATTGGATTCGCAAAGCCGTCGAGGAACAGTTCCTGAAGCCTGGCAACGCTGGGATCATAGTTACTGCTACCGACGCACAGGGGGCGATAGACGCACTTCGGGACTACAAAATCTCAGAGGCACGGTACGGGCTAGACTGGAGTCAACAATAAAATGCCTTGCAATTGTATAGATGAGATACTACGGTAGCAGAAAGAATGATGTCGATTTTGAATATCTACCATATTGGTGTCTGAGAAAATCAATACAACTCAACTCCAGTGTCAAATATCTGATTACTTCGCATTGCACCATACTATGAAACTAAGACTATGTCGCCTTTACGCGGTGAAGCAGGTGGTGCTCTCCTGAACATGGTTGCTGTCGCGGCTCATATTAACCAACACACAGATACTTATTCGACGACAATTTCTGGCTCATTAAGTTAATTATCACACTCGGGCCCGCGTCAGATCGTTTTCTTCGTTCCTTCCGGAAGAATACCGCGCAGCCCGATTCCGGTCATAAAGCGAGTCTGGTGATGAACAGATTCTGCTAGTAGTCAAACCCGATTCGCCGAGCCCAATATAATATCGGACATCATCCCCCCACGAACATTTCGACCGGGAAGATGGGACAGCTATATGACCTGCAGTATAGACCATTGGACATTGGAAGCATCATGCGCTAACGTAGTCGCAGTATCCGGGGCCGCATGGTAACCCTTACATTAGCGCCGCGGAACTCCTCCGCTTCCTTTTGGCGCTTTGGCTCGTTAATTTCTGATTGTTCAGTTTTCCAAGGCTCTTGGTTATTAAGGAACTATGACAGGGTCGTATATTACGAGAACGTCCAAGATGAGATGAACTAGTCAGAGGGATCGAGGAGACGAGGGAGAACCTGGACCAATGTGATTGACTCTAGGCGGCTCGTGATGTTCACGAGTTATCGTAGCGCTTGCGTATGATTAGAAATCTCTCTGTCCGGCTTCTCGTGCTCGTATATGCCCCCTACGTAAGCACTCATGATCTCCTGAACATCATGCCTCTTGCGATACCGCAGTTGGGGTATGATTTGACAAAAGTTGAGTCATACCGAAGTACCATCGTACAAGGAAGCAGAAACCAACACGCTCGCTAGTCACATGGGATAAACATGGCAAGCATATATCATCCGAAATTATACCCCTTTCTGGAGGAAGAATAGAGCTGAGAGGAGGGTTATGGAAGATCGCTGGGGGAGACATGTACCACTGAGCTGACGATATCATTGGACTTTTTCTTGAATGAAGCACATACTACCAAACATGTACACACACGAGCTTGAAATACTATCGCCGTTGTGAGTCTAACGCCGATCCTCAGGGAAGACCCAGACGCAGAGCGACCGATCAATAATTACAGTGTTATACTAGATGGGGAGACTTAGCATATCGAGCCAGAAAACGCTGCGGCCTGCCAAGTTCCTAGCGTAGATAGACACCATTATCCTAAAAGAGAAAAGAATACAATCCCGGTCAAATGGTAGTCTAATCTTGTACATATATCACCGCCGACGCAAGCCGAGAAGAAGGATCGATAAGATAGATTGGCGGCGAATGCGCAAATCTATGAGGGGCAGACCAAGTTTATCATGGAACAGCTCAACTACATACGAGAACTTCAATCTTCATAGTAAGCTGACTCATCCGTCTCTATCTACTGTACTATATCAATTTTTGTATTATCTTCAAGTCATATAGTTATAGAAGATATAATTGTAAGGGCATCTCAGTGCTGGGAACAAATGCAAAGATTATTCCCTATTTGGGCAATTAGTAGGGACTTAGTGACCCACCCTTCCCCGGATGTAAACCAATCGGACCCTTGAAGTTCGGTCTAAGTGACATGACTCTTTTTTTCCTCATTTATCTTACCAAAAAAAACCTCTTATTGATCAGTTCAGCATATCAACGTTGCCCCTCACTACCTGATGATTTAAGCGGTGCGAAAATAACATTATAAAAGTGTGCGACACCTGAGGAGCCCAGGCCCTGACATTCTGGTCACAACCGCGTGGCAATGGGTCGCCCGCGCATATTATTCATCGATGCCTACGACTCCTTCAGCAACAATATCGTCTCACTACTGACGACGGTCTTGGACGCGGATGTAGACGTCCTGCCTATTGACCCGCCTCATCTCGATCCTAAGAAACCCGGTTTCAAAGATGCGCTGAGCAAACAAGTACGGCCCTATCATGCCGTGGTCTGCGGTCCAGGACCCGGGGCGCCCGACGTAGATAAGGACGTCGGCATCATGAAACACATCTGGGATCTCGAGGGTCAGGATCTGCCGCCCGTGCTCGGGATATGTCTGGGCTTTCAAAGCCTTGTGGTCAGCTGCGGGGCAGTCGTGAAGAGACTTAGAACCGGCTTGCATGGGATGATTCGAGAAATCGACCATCTCACGAAATCTCAGGATGGGAACATCTTCGCTGGTGTTCCGACGTTCAAGGCGACGCTGTATCACAGTCTGCACGCAGACGTCGGGCAAGAGGCTGTGTCTGCGGCCGAGTGGCGAAATGCGAGATGGGATTCGCCACCCCTTTTCCCAGATATTGTGCCACTGGCCTGGACGTACGAAGATCGCGGGGATGTGGTCGAGCGTATCCTGATGGGCGTCAGGCATAAGACCAGACCGTTCTGGGGCCTGCAGTACCATCCGGAGTCGATCTGTACCGAGTCGACCGGTCACCAGGTCATCAGGAATTGGTTTCAGGAAGCGATGGCGTGGAATCACGCTACCGGCCGAAAGCCCGAGTCTGTGATCCTCGAAAGTGCGGTTATTGGCGAACTAGAGACGTCTATATTGGTAGAGACAAGGACGGCTGACGAGCCCTCACCGTCGTACGGCAAAAGTATCCTGTCTTCGTTTGGGTTGGATGCGGAATATCTATCCCAGTCTATTGACATCCCGCTGCACGTCGAAGTCCCAGACGTGGTCGAGATACTACAAGACGGGAGAAATGAGTTCATCGTACTTGATTCTGCGAGCGCAAAGATAAAGAGGACTGGATTAGATGTGCGCGGCCGATACAGCATCATCGCTCTCGACGTGGACGAAGCAGTGAAACTAGAATACAGGACAGGACAAGACCACGTTACTGTACGCGGGAACACTATCGAGAAGGTAAAACTCAAACGAGGTCAGACCATATGGCAATTCCTAGCAGACGTCTGGGTGAAACGCCAAATCGCGAGTAGTGAAACCCCAGACCCTTTTATAGGTGGCTTCATGGGCTACACGACGTACGAGCTCGGGCTCGAAGGGATCAACGTCAAGCTACAGCAAGAGCGGCGTCACGACCGCGCAGATCTGTGCTTCGCCTGGGTAACCAAGAGCATAGTGATAGACCACCTCGAGGGCACCCTGCGCATCCAAACCCTCTCCTCGGCATCCGAGGGGAGCCAGCAATGGCTCGAGTCTACCGCCGACAAACTCGTGCGCTCCCCGACGTGGTCCAACGCCATGGCCGTAGCCAACTTCGCCGGGCGCGGCGCCCAAAGCACCCAGATCACGCCACCGCACACGCCCACCTCGGGCCACCTCGCGCCCGAAATCTGCGTGCCCGACGCGTCGGAATACGAGGCCAAGGTCCGCCTGTGCCAGGATTTCATCGCGGCGGGGCACTCGTACGAGCTGTGTCTCACGGACCAGACGCTCATCACGCAGCCGCGGAGCCGCCTCGAAGGCGTCCTTGCACCACCCTTTTCCCCTCCCCCTCCCTCTCCCGAGAAAAAGCAGCAGTACCAGCACACCTCGCCCTCGTCATGGCACCTCTACCGCTCCCTACGCACGCGCCAGCCGGCGCCCTTCGGGTCATATCTGCGTCTCGCCGGCGCCACGCTCGTCAGCTCCTCGCCGGAGCGGTTCCTGACGTTCGACGGCGCAGGGGGGCTCTGCTCGATGCGCCCGATGAAGGGCACGGTGCGCAAGAGCCCGCTGGTGTCCACGCTCGCGGCCGCGGAGAAGCTCCTGCATATCCCCAAGGAAGAGGCCGAGAACCTCATGATCGTCGATCTTGTGCGGCACGATCTGCACGGCGTGTGCGGGCCCGGGAACGTGCGTGTGCCGCATTTGCTTAAGGTCGAGGAGTACGCGAGTGTGTTCCAGATGATTAGTGTTGTGGAGGGACGGCTGCCTTGTGCTCGTGAGAAACGGAATGATGGAGAGAGTGAGGGTGAGGAAGAAGAAAAGCCCCCGCTCACGGGCCTCGACGTCCTCGCCGCGAGTCTCCCGCCGGGCAGCATGACGGGGGCCCCGAAGAAGCGCAGTTGCGAGATCCTGCAGGGCCTCGAGGGCCCGCGCGGCCGCGAGCGCAGTCTTTACTCCGGCGTCGTGGGGTACATGGATGCTGCGGGACGGGGCGACTGGAGCGTGACGATCCGGAGTCTGTTCCGGTGGGACGACGAGATGACCACTCCTTCTTCATCCTCTGCGTCCGCTGTCTCGTCTGCGCTTGAAGGCGCTGCGATGGGGATGGAGACGTGGCATATTGGTGCTGGAGGAGCGGTTACGGCGCTTAGCACGCCTGAGGGCGAGACGGATGAGATGTTTACTAAGCTGAAGGGCCCTGTGGGGGTATTCGAGGAAGCGTGAGGGAGGGAGGAAATGAAATGGTCGATTGATTGATTCGTTATGCACGTTACTCGGAGGCGGCTATCTATATTTCATCTATCTGGTTACGCGATGTATCTATCCAACAACACAGGCGGGCGAGCATCGTTGGTTTTCATGGCGGCTTCAACATCATCTCAGGGGCGTAGAGGATGCATTCAACAAGGACAGGTTGGGCTTCAACAAAGATGGTTTCGGTTGAGGGTTCGGCACCCTACTGGAGTTCAACATATAGGTTAGATATCATTTCTTCAACAAGGCGGCATAAGCTGATGGATAAGAATGGTGTTGAGTAGAATATCTAGGCTTGGATCATGAATCTTGAGTTGACGGCTCTTCAAGCAGGACATATATTTAAATGGCTTCGTATCTTGCGCGCGACCTTCCTTGTTGTAGAACATTACTAATTGGGGCACCAGTTTCCTAGTCTCCAGATTTTGGAGACTCGGCAAATCTAAACTCGGCTCTAGAAGCTGCTGTTAACCTCTTATGTCTTCTCGTATATGATAGAAGCGTGAACACTAAAGCACTGTTAAAGCGTTTCATTCCTGTACGATCTTCCAGAATCATTAAAAGGATTGAAGTATTAGACTCTGGACGAGCTGAGTGAAGGAGTTCAAGTTCTTGATACTACCTACCCCGACATTATCTGTTGTTGTCAGAGATCGTTGCCCTGGAGTTTACTGGGTATACTCCCTAACCATAGGCGCTAAATAAACGGTGTGTGGTTGCATATCAAAAGGGGTCGTTGTAAGATGGCGTTAGTCGGAACCACGCCCAGTAAAAAGTAAGTGGCGAAGTAATCTGGCAATCAGCCGCTCTATAGAATTCACCGCTCATATCATCGTAAGGTTTTCTTGCTATATACATCGTATCTGGTGTACCCAAATCGTCCATGTTGGTGGTTACAGCTCATCTCTAGCATGGTCGCTGGTACCGCTGCCACTTAATTCCTCCATGGCCATCATCTTCACCACCAGACTTGTCCAGCCTGTAAAATGCTGCGTTCGTTGGCCAGCGCCGGTTTCTGGGTTATATTGTTCCCATGCAAACCCTGTTTCCTCCCAGCTCTTGTACACTGTCTCTACTAGATTTTTACGCAGGCGGTTGAACAGATCGGTGGCTTTTGCCGAATGAGGGCCGGTTTGAAGGGCATAGTGCTAGACCTTGGTTAGCGTTTGACGGAAAGTCTATAAAATAAGATAGAACTTACTCGAAGTTGCACTAGAGCAAGGTAATTGATATTGATCCAAATGGGACTCCTCCAATAGTTCTCATCTGTTCCGTAGAATACCGACCTTTTGCTCAAGCTTCGAATACCGTGCGGGCTGAATAGGTGGTCTTCGTCGCCCAGAAGGTCGAGGACCTTGCCAAGTCTGGGATCATTAGGCTGTAAGAGGCCCAGTAAGAAGGGAAACAATGAGATATAGCCCTTATGGCAAACCAGAGAATGCTCCTCAAAGTCATCAATGGTCGCATCGCAAAAGCACTCGTATTTCTCCGACCAGTGCAGATCAACTAGGTTGTGAGAGATCCCATCTAGAGCTTTGTTGTATTCTTGGGCGTCTTGTGGAAGCCCAACCACATCGGCTATCTTAGCCAGTGTGCGGGTCATCATACCCATCCAAGACAACAGGTCAACATGAAGCTCGCCAGGGTGAGGCGGCTGGGGACGAGGATAATCGTCCAGGCCGCTTGTTAGGCAATGCTGAATAGAACGGCCGCGCCATCGATAGGCTTCTTTCTTTGAATATGCATCTCGATCATACTCTTTGAGGTCACCAAATTGGGTTCTTTTGAACCACAAGTACTGGCGGCGCAGAAGAGGGTACAAATTCCGAAGATATTCTAGCCCTAATTCGGGGTTGTCGACGTAAGCGGTTTGGAGAAAATCGCCCTCAGACAGACGCTCCTTGCCCGTCTCTTGGCTACCATTTGACCTTGCGAGCTTGTCTATGAAAGCTTCGAGGACTAAGTATAGTGTAGGAGGGTTGGCGTAGTGCGGGTACTGAACTTGGAATTCAGCAGGTACTTTGCTTCTGGCCTCCTCGCCAAGGATTTGTTCTCGCGCAATCCAGCCATCTTCATCCATCAGGTTATACCAACTTTTCACTATCTCCAGTGCGAGGTCCGTGTCCCAGTCGATGATAGGAAGTAGATGGAATCCTTCATCCCAAAGGAAACCGCGTGGGAAAAAGGGCCGGGATGGTATGCTCGTGAATAACTCATATGGACCCTCAAGTTGCTCCTGCCTACGGGCCCGCGCTTCGGCTGTCCCTTCCCAAAATCCTTCATTTTCCTCTTCGTATTCAGGGGCGTCAGACCGGTCGACTATGTGTTGACCATAGAAGTAGCCAATACCACCAGCCAGGTTTGACAGCATACTTTTCCCAAATCTTTCGTACTTTTCAGTGTTGAATGGCGCCTTTGGAGCGAAGATCTCTTTAAAGCGGTCGTTGAAGGCCTCGGTCGTCAATTTGATCTCTCTCGACAGATCCTCGCTTGTGATGTCCTTGCCCGCAGACTCGCTGGAAAATAATACGTCGAACTCGAATGGGCCTTCAAATACTTTCTGCACTATCTGGACGTTCCCAGCCTTGGCATTGTTGGGCATCTGGTACACCTGCCATGGCGGGGGAGCGGTGTCCGGGCCATACTCCTTGATGATGTCGTTTACGCCAGCCTGAAGGGCTTGGAAGAATAGCTTCTTCGCTTGCCATAGGTGGTGGAAGGGTACGGTCTCCGAATGCACAACCGTCTTTTCCAAGTCCCTCTGTGCAGATGCGGGATGGTCGCTCGTGGGATGGGCTCCTTTTCCTTTTGTTACCACAAATTTGTACCCGCCCAAATCTTTGGACGTGCCGGTGAAAGTCACGTCCCCATCGAAACCGGTTGGCGTGCCATCGACAACGCCGATGGTCTCATCCGGGCCCTCAGTAACAAGGTAGAAAATGACGGTGGTCTTGAGATCTGGTGGCGCGTCGTCGCGAGGTTCGCCCTTGATCCTTGCCGCCCAGCTTCCTCCATGCGCCCCACCAGGGATCTTGACAAACATGGTGGTCATATCAATCTGATTTTTGGCGTCATGAATGGTTTGGACACCGCCCCTCCGGGTGTCATATTCCTCCCACCCGTAGCCTGCCATGTCCTCATTCTGCTCACAGGTATAACGAACATCTGGTCCGGGGTCAGCGAGAGTCTCGACCTGGGTCATGGTACAAGCGAGTGAGAGCTACATACTGCCTTGCACATCGACATAATTATCGACTTTTACCCATGACAAAGCTGTTGCTATGCCGTTCGGTACTCTCGGGCGAACACCGAAATAGAGATTGGGGCGATAGGGACCCCATAGAAGACTTTGGTTATTGAGGCGGCCGATTTCACTGTGCAGGACCCCTTCATTCTCCCCCACGGCGGCAGAGGCCAGGAGGGAGAGAGACAGCCAAGCTGTCAATTGGTTTAAGAAGCCCATGACGACATTGAAGAGCGAGACGAAGCTGGTCCTAGGCCGCAAGTCGCAGAAAAGAGTGTCGAAGGTCTGGATGTGCTTTGGTGAAATTTAGATGAAGAACGACTCTGTAAGAACTGAACACGGTTTTGCAATGGGCCAAACACATCCCAGGGGCTCTGATTCCTGCGTCAATGCTGTCTGCTGTACCTGTAGTTGTGGGACAGGGAGCTCTTATCGATTAGACTAGCCTTGACGTCAGGGCCATCGACAACCCTGTAGCGTTGCTAAAGCTCTTTATTGAGCCATGTTTCATCTGCCCCGCACTATCTTTACGGCTACCTACTCCACTCCACTAAGCTAAGGTATCGAATCTGGAGCTGGCGCATCCTTGCGAAGGTCTAGAGCTAATCCCTTCCCTCAACTTCATGCTCATCTTTTACACCATCCACTATCTACTCCCAGGGTCTTCACATCGTTAGCCATTCGAACCCAAGCGACGCTTATATTTCTCTATATCAGTAAATCTTGCGCCATGGCAGACCACCCTCGGCGCGGGCGCAACCGGCCAGACAGCAGGGCGATGTGGGACGAATCTGATCGTCACAACCACCACGACAGAGGCACACGAGATAGAAGAGATAACCGTGACCGATACCGGAATAATCGACCGCGCAGCCGCGACCGTCGAAACCGATCCAGATCGCGGTCACCAGTGGGGGAGAGGCGCGAAAGGCATCGGTCTCGCTCTCGCGATCGTGACCGTGGAGAGAGAGAGCGAGACCATGGTAGAGACAGACGGCGAGGAAATGAGGGTGGAAAGGATAAGACAGACGGCCGCTTCCGCGAACGGGACAGAGCAAGAGATGGGGAAATGGATGGACGCCGACGCGACGATGACCGCGATGAACACACAATACCAAGAGGTATGACGCCCTGACGCATTCTACGATATAATCAGTTCTAACTGCTTCATAGGTCCTGGGCGGCGCAGTAATCCTCGCCGGTCCGTATCACCGCCGCGTAGTCCATTAGGGAAGGTTGGACGCGCGACTCACGCTCCACATTCGCCTCTTCCGACCCGAACAAAGAATAGAGATGTAGAATCAGGTCAATCTTCGGTTAGAGGCGATCCAGATGACGATACTCGGAGCCGGAAAAGCAACTCAGTTAAGCATAACAACTCAAAGGACAGCCCCGAAGAGGAAGGCAGGCGAGGAAGAAGGGCGACTCGTGAAAACGACAGCGGAGAGGATGCCATGGATGAAGACGACGATCTAGCAGTTGAAGATGATGAAATGAGCGCTATGCAAGCAATGATGGGCTTTGGCGGTTTCGGCACTACCAAAAATCAAAAGGTTCCTGGAAACAACGCTGGAGCCGTCTACAAGGCGAAGAAAACCGAGTATCGCCAGTATATGAATCGTATTGGAGGATTCAACAGACCTTTGAGTCCAGGTCGATAGAGCGACCCCCTTTAGCGTTGATTCCGAAGCCACCCCAGCAGGAACACTATATTTATAATGATAAAGTATACGTTTCTTCTGACTTACAATTTGATGGCAATTCCTGATTCCCGTCAGACTCAGATGAATAAATTTCCATTCTTCCTTTTCCATGAAAACGGTGTTCGAATTTGTAGCTCATCTGATTAGCGCTCTAATCCGCTTTACCATTTAATACTGAACTACGTCGCCTCCCCCTACTACGTCTTACCACGGTGTGAAATCTACACGATACACCAACAAAAGCCTAAATGGCGAGCTTACCTTTGGCTAGCTCACATAAATAACCTACAAACCTCAAAGCTTTCCGCCTCTTTACCCTGTCCCTCCAGGTCAGCTCCTATTAGGCTTTAGCTATAAAGTTACCTGTCCAGAGTAAAAGGGCTTATCTTCCTGAATGTGAACATGCTGTCCTCTTTCCTTTGTATTCTCTTAAATTCTCCGCATCATTCATGCTCTTGGTGGTTGAATCTCCGTACTCAGCTCCCCTTCAACACTACTACGTTATCACTGGGTTAGTATCTGCACTAGATCACGATGATTCGACTAGTTATCCGTGCTCCCATCCTTAGGCGGACCTTCAAAGTCCCCGGACCAGTAACAGCGGTTAGTAACGCCTCCTCCATCTGCTACAGGATAATAGAAATAGCTGACATACCTTTCATCGACCAGGATTTCACAGCCTTGCATTGGGCGGCATCCTCTGACAAGAGAAAGCTGTCTGGATATTCAGGCGCTGCGGGCAAATCTTCCAATAGTCCTTCCCAGCCCAAATCAAAGCAGGAAAACCAACCAGTGATAACCAAAGATCTTTACGATTACTGGAGAGCTGTTTGGGGTGATGAAAAGGATGAAATTAGCTACGAGGACTCCGTCTGCTTGCAGCGAGTGTACTCTCATGGGCCATTATTTAAATTGCTCAATATTCCATTAGACGAGGATCGCGAAGCGGCGAAGCGACAGTGGCACTGCCTAGTAAGTAGTTGGGCCTATTCTCCCTTATTTTCCATCTTGGAGGACATAGACGTGTCATTCTTAGGACCTCCGAAATGATACAAAACTACGCTCAAAATTGCATTTACTAACTTGTTGCGTTGCAGTGCGTGGAATTCGAGCAGAAGAAAAAGATCGCCATGACTCTCTTGGAAGAGAACCAACAACTCAAGAAAGAGCACAAGTGGGCCGGGGAGATATGTAAAACACTACGGGACAGCCTTGACTGGGCCCATCAGGACCTTCGGGAATTAGGGGATGAGAACAAGAAACTTCGAGAGAAGGTCCGACGTATCACCCAGGACAAGATGTCCCCGGCGACGCAATATGGCGACGATCTTGATATCTAGGGGGTTTATATTCGACGCCTATAAGGGTCACAGAACAGCGATTATTAGCCCTCTTCTAGATCCTCCAATTTATATCCCGATCTGCATGCTTCCCGTCGCTACTGCCTTGAAACCTTCGATTTACTCGAACGCTACACACAACTTGAACTAAACCCAGATCAACCCTCGAATAGAGAGTGCTACATAGATGATGCCGTTGGGCCAACGCCATGATAATTCAATCGGCTTTCCGCCGGATTGCGAAATTGTATCTGGGTTCTTCTGCGTTACCTTGGAGACCAATGCCGGTCACGATAGCTTCTGGCAATTTAAAACGTGCCATATCACCAACGAGGGTATATGAGACGGATAAGTACTGACTAATCAGATATCAGGTCTCAATAACATGATAGTATCTCGCAGCCACACTCTACCACGCTTTACTCATGTCAGGTAGCTTGGTAGCACCCAGGTGTATAGTATACTTATTAGGCTTCGTCTATATATTCGGGGTTACCCCCTACCCCCCAAGACTATTTCTTGGTAGGGCCAGGGGCCAAGAGAGCGATATGCCTTTGTGGCAACTGACCCATTTCTACCTATCTACTATGTGAATGCGTAGGCTATCCATTAATTCTAGGACAGACATCCTTGATAAGTTAATATCCTAGGTAGGTATCTTGTCGGGTGTTTCTGTCCCAGAGTGAATGGAATAGCTTACGCGGTCACGTAGCAGGCAGGTAAAGAGGTCAGGAGCCATGAAGATGTATTGGTCGAATGTCCCCTAGCCCTTCCAACTGGTAGTTGGGAGGGATGGCGTGTATATATAGACCCAGCTTGAATAGGCACACACTATGGTGTCGCCTATCTACCTGGCATATCTCGACTCACTTTCGCGCATTTAGCTAGAAATAAAGAAACCCCGTCAGATTTTGGCTGCAAACCCTTGGTGATTTGACGCTGTCTTTTGGACACTCCCTTTGGGCTAGCGAATTTGAGGATTTCGGTGAACCTGCCGAGCGCTTTTTGATTTAGATGAGGAGACGTTCTTGATTACATTTGCGAGAGTGATTAGGCTACTAAAGACTCTTTAGGGTTGATATCTTGTAAGCATTTGCTTCTCCGTAGCTTTACGGGAGCAGACACAGGAGGCGGCGATTCGGAAAGGCCCGGCTCGGGTGGAGGTGGCAGGGCATCGGAGAGCAACTCGGAAGCGAACCGCCTGCTACGGCCATACACTTACGATTAGTAGAGGCTTATGCTCCCCTCAAGTACAAGGTTGGTACGAAAGGCACAAAAGTATGGCAGGGTCTTCATGAAGGGCGTCAGACCCGATGAAGAAGATATTGAGACTGGTTAGGAGATAACACAACACATAATATAGAAACTTTAGTTAGGTAATTAAACGACACCCAGAGCCTATTCCTTACCAGAGCTCTTCGAGCAACCGCGCAACTTCCAAGTGGTCATTTTCTTTTGCCAACTTTATTGCTTTCTCAAAGCCTTTTCCGTCCACGACGTCTCCGGTTGCACCAGCATTGAGGAGCATCTTTACCATATCCAGCCGCCCATTCTCGGCTGCTCCTTCAACGGCTGTTCTTCCACGCTTCGGTGCCGGGGAAGCGTTAACGTCAGCTCCGTTTTCGATCAAGAGCAATGCAATATTGATATGGCCACAAATAGCTGCACCTTGCAGAGCAGTGATGCCACCAATAAAGGCTGGAGGTGCGTTTACCTCGGCACCCTTAGTGATCAGCAGTTGAACAATCTCCTCGTTTGGAAGTTCTGATGATGCTGCTGCTTGTAGCGGTGTTCGTCCATAGGAGTAAGCCGCTGCAGAATTTGGATCGGCACTATGTTCTAGGAGCATTTGGACGAGGTCAAGTTGGCCCGTTTCAGCAGCGAGCTGTAGTGGCGTTCTGTCTTTAAAGGATGATGATATAGTTTTCCAATAAAAATCAACGCGAGCTTGATTGTCAAGTGCACAACGTAGGAGCCCCGGATGTCTTCTTTCAATTATATCGTGCAATAAAGGGCTGCTCGTGCCGTCTCTGCGACTGATCTCAGCCCCTTTTCCCAAGAGGAATTGGAAAGCCTCCAGTGGATCTCCCGCTCTTTGGTCGTAGTCTCCATCAGAGTCATATGAATTTAGGAGGGTGAGCCAGAAGACTCCAGGCCAAACAACAGCCTCAAGGGGTATCATTCCATTGATCATCGCTGGTGGGGAGTTGATTTCAGCTTTCTTCTCCAGTAGATATTCCAACAACTTTGCAGAACCGGAGTAGGCCGCTGCTTGTAGCGCCGTCAATCCTCCTACTTCATATGCCGGCTTGTGAATATCAGCTCCACGTTCGACTAAGATTTTCACAAGATGTAGATTCCCTTCCCTTGCTGCGGCTTGGACAGAAGTAAAAGCCTCGCCATAGAGGTTAATTGGAGCACCTTTGCTTAGGAGGAAAAAGGCTAGTTCGTCAGAATATTCCAATAAGGCTACTTCTAGACCTCGCGCGCCTTGTGTTTCAATGTCGAGACCGGCGTTAAGAAGTTCTGTGAGCAACTGAATAGAATGTTCCGTGATATCTCCACCAAGTTCCCGCAGCAGTACTGATAGCAGAAGATCACCAGACTTTACGTCAGCACCATAACCGATCAAGAGGCGTAGACAGGCGATGGTGCCGGAGTCTGCGGGGCAATCCATAATAAGAGTGGCCAGTGGGTTTATTTCAAGATGAGGACAATCGGGATTTACGCCGTGTTGTAAAAGATTGACGACCACGCGGACCTTAGTGTCCCGAATTGCCATCAAAAGGGCCAATTCTATAATTTCAACGGGAAAAGGTGAATGTTGTTTGAGAAACTCTCTCCAGACCGCTTCACCACTATCGGCAGCGGATACGATTTCCTTAACCGAAACATCGCTCGATGGATAATGGTACTGCAACATGAAGTCCATTAAGTCCGTATCATTTGCGCAAGCAACAATCCACTTCGTTATTTTAGCGCCATTGTCGAGTAATAGTTGAAGAATCTTTAGTGGTTTATGCGGAACACACAAGCGGAGGTATGAATGCGTACACCCTCGCATACCCTGCCTTTTCACGTCCGCACCATTATTAATTAGCAATTCGACCATCTCGCTCTTGGACCTGTCGATTGCTTCCCAAAGAGCTGTTGTATTGACTCTCGTGTCTGATAAGGCAATGTCAACCTCGGCCCCTTGATCAATCAAATATTTTGCGGCCTCAATTTGATCAGTGCGTGCGATTTCTCGAAGAAGTAGGCCGCCGGGGCGTCCTGAGATTTCTTTAGGGTCGAGTTCCTTCAGCACTGATAGCAGGTAATCCCCACATCCCAATTTTAGTGCTTGTTGTGCAATCTCAACAGAGTGAACATTCGCGTCGACCAATTGCCGCCATAGGTTTACTTGGCTGATCTCGCAGGCAGCTAGTAAATTGGACTTAAACGCACGAACAGAGGGTGTAGGGAACTTCAGGAACTCCTTTAATGAATCAATATGCGCTCCACTGATGAGCCAGTTGATAAAGGCGTATTCTTGCGCCCAGGACAATAGGTTGTTGGAAAAGAGGTAAGTGGCAAGATGAAAAATCAATTGTAATCGCCCATTTTGAGTTTTGATCCAGAACTTTGCATCTTGCGATAGAAGTTCCTCAAGGTACCCTTTAGGGAGGAATTTGGAGAGGGTCAGGCAGAGGGACGTAGTGGCCTCCCCAGCATGGCTCCTCAAATGTGGAGCTAGGAAAGTTTCCAAAGGCCTGTAGCACTCAGCTGGCAATACAGACGTTACTCCTAAGTCGAAGAGTGCGCCCATCGAGGTAGGCAAAGGCGACAAAATTCGTGCTGCATTCATATGTTTCATTAGTAAAGTCCAAGAAACGTAATCTTAAGGATTCATTAATTATGTCTAAGAAAAACATCCATACATCTTTCTAATAGCTCAATTTGATGCATATTAGCTGACTCCAGGAAAGGTAAATCGATAAATAGCCATGGCAGTATTTTCTGAGTCATACTTGTCGTTCGTGGCTCTTCGAGTTCGAGATTCGGCGGGAAGTTGTGGCTAATGAGCGTGAAATCAGACGGATTCTTTGAAGTCTCAGGTTGCATCCATGGATAATGCATGGGTGACAAGCCACTTGACATTTGTAACATGGCCCATGGTGAAGACTGCGTCGGGAGTATTATATCATGATTTCTATCATGCTCCTCATAGTATTCCATTAGTTCTGTGCTTGGCCGCTCGTACTGTGGGAGGTCATCCATAAATGACAGGCCTGATGGTGATTGTGCTGTTGCTCGTGGGGTACATTTCTCTCGCAATATTATATCGGGGTCTCCGTCAGGAGTGAAGTAGCTAATTTCCGAAGGAGTCGGTGCTTCTAAGACATATCAGATGAGTTCACGTACACTTCACAACCATCGCTCAGACCAGAACGTACCTGCGGGCTCTGGAACTTCAACGCCATTATCGCTGCACATATCAATAGATCGTGTGATTTTCTCTGTCGGCACTACCGTGCCGCTCAGTCGAAACGACGTAGCCTTGCCGTAATTCCTACGTCGATTTTCGATTCTTCTTATGGCTTGACGGTGATGGTGACTGAAATGCTTGAAGAACTTCCATTCTTTCAGTTTGTTGAGCAGCTGGCGACGGCTATTTTCTGTCTCAGCAACTCCAGATGACTCCTATATGACTGGCAAAGTAGCATTACCTTGTCGGAAAATGGGCAGCCCTCAACTCCTTGACAACGTCGTCGATGCTTCTGTTACCCTTGATGTAGAGTTCGAAGATTTTCTGCTTTCGTTCATTCCACTGTGCAATTGTACGACGACGGCGGCGAATATGATGACCTTCCTCCACACCGACACCAAGTGGCTGCATAGGCGCTACAGCTGGTTGAATTGCTTCATTCGCGAGAACTGACGGAGGATAAGACATATTGAGTTGATGGATAAGATCGTCCATATGACATCGTCCTGTAGAAGATACAGTAATGCAAAGTTGAAAAAAAAAACAAAGAACGAACCACCCGAAAATATTAAGAAACTAACGAGCTGCTTCAATTTGAATAGGTCTCCGTAGCCTTCTGAGCATACTGTGACTTATTGGGGGCTGCCACACATCAGCGAATGAGCAAAAAGTGCATTTCGCCTAGCAACTGCTTGGCTTCAGTCTGTCAGAGGCGGTGCCCGGTGGCGTCGTTCTATACGACCTCACATTCGCAGTGCAATTATCAATAACCAATGACGCAGTAGTGCAATAGCACTCATGCCGCATAAACTGGCGTTCCTGGTCGCTGACCGAAAGTGCATTAGCAACGCTGCCCAATCACAGTGAATCAAACCCTTGCATCGCACCTTTCGGCCGGCTATCGTTAGAGGTCAGAAAGACTTACATTGGCTGATATTTCAAGTACTCCAGCCGAAAAGTTCTAGCGAGGGGCTTAAAAGCCTGCCTGCAAAGGTACATACAGATCCTACAGAAGTCCGCACGTGTTTGTGCCCGTGCCTCTATTATGGCTTACCCGATATTCATAATCATCTTCGCATTCATCTAAGCCTAATAATGGCTCCTCTGCCTTTGCCTAACCAATCAAACACAACACACACACTATTACACCTCCGAAGCTTACTTATCTCCGGGAATTAGTGGCTTTACCAATCACACCGCAGTCTATTGCACTCCCTGGTTCTCGAACAGCGAGAAAGTGTAGAGGCCGGCAGTAAGATACCACTGTAGTTGGCAGAGAAGAAGAAGTCCATCTAAGATGTATATAAATGTTCCGGCATCTGCCTTGTTTCTTCAGTGTCCTCGTTTCCGTCCGTAGAGAAGACAACTCAGTTTGACAGCTCTAGAACTACATCACTTGATAAGGTCAAACGGACGCATCTGAATTCCAACACTCAATGAATCTAGATTCCATTGAATAATATTCATACTCATCCCAATTACCATTCTATAAATTATCATCACACAAGAGTACGGTCCAAACTCGTATGTCGCAATGGACTCTGGAAACAAGGATACTTTTCAGAAGTATGGTTAGCAAATCAAATTCTTGGTGGTAGATAGCTGATAGACCTTGCGCAGGATCGATAACCGTGATTATGATCTGGCTGGCGTCGGGAAATGGACCCCAGGCACTCCCGTGAAGTACCTTAGCCCACTTGGAAAGGGGAAAAAGACGGCTGCTTGCGACGATGTGTTTGGTGATGCCGTTGGATCGGTAAAGGTTGATTTGAACATGAAGCCGATGACTCGATGGCTAAATGAGGATAAGAAGGAAGGCCCTTGGCGTGCTGGCTCATAGTTTATGCTGCATTACATATGAATATCCAGAGAGTTTAGGTATTCTGAGGTTTATGGCGTGGCTACTCATGTAACATATAGATGAATAAAGTTACTTACCAAGAGCTGTTTCGTATATGGCAGTACATGTTAAGTCATTCCATGGTAGTGTCCTTTCATTCAACTACCGGCTCGCAACTTCAAATGTCTTATACTCTAGACTCGTCCTCAAGTAATGTAAGTGAGAGATGGAGTGAGGTTAGAATTAAAGTATAGCCAGCCGGTAATTAAATAAAATTTCGGACATAGAACGGGTAATCAATATCATGAAGGTTATAAAACGTAATAAAGATAATATATGCTTACGGAGCTTTCTTCGATTTGATGGCGTTCCTTGATCACCAAGTTCCCCGTTGCACTAAGTGAATGAACAGTTTGAAGGCGTCAAGAAGCTTAGGTCTTCACCGCTCCTACATGACGTTTAAGGTTGGGTTAAAATAGCATAGAATGTCCCTACTTTTAATATCAATTTAGTAATGAAAAGTTATAATGTATTTATTGTCTGTGTCTTTTCCTTTTGTTTTTCCTGCTACCCCTTTTGTCTAGAGAATCCGCTCAGCCACTAAGTGGCTGAAACCCCTCCTGAACGAGCCTCACTTAACCCACTTACACCACTTCACTGAAGAGGCGCTTGACCCAAGGTCTGATCTAGCTTCTGTTTCCAATATCTTAGTACTCGCACCATATGGACCACTCATGCCTTAACGTGCGTGCGCGCATAGACCGGAACTGTCTTCCTTCAGTACCCTCGCCGGCATGCGCAACATACAAGTCTTAGACCAGTTCTTTTGACATCGCTCTGGATCAGCCTCAACTGCAATTTCCGCGTCCCTCCGATCACTACTCAATTTGCACCCTGAATGGCATTATCGAGATCACCGAGTACACAGGCCAATAGGGCGCTGGACGCGCAGGACATGGAGACGCAGCCAAGGTATACCACACGTGGAAGCCAAATTACAAGATGTGGAAGTGGGTAAGGGCGGATAAGAAGCATCACATTGGAAATTTCACCGAGACCAACATCGCGGCGGGTAAGGAGCTGACAATAAGCTATAATAAAGGTGTAAACCGTAGCGGCAAGGTTGAGACGCTGCGGCCGAGAGAAGAAAACCATCCGTGCTTGTGCGGGAGCGCCAACTGCGTCGGGGTGTTATGGGGGTAACATTGATACAGAAGATTCTGCAGGGGCAGCTTAATCTAAGTTTACCAATTCCGTGGCCAATCACTAACCCCGATTCCTGAACTCGAAGCTATTAACTCCATGTTCCGTTTACTAGAATGCTGTTAAATGTTATGTTTACTTGTCTGACGTCTCCCAAAACGATAATGCACATATTGATAAACCGCCCTGGTTAACGTAGTAAAAGAAGTTCCGTAATAGCAGGTAGTTTACCCGTGGCTGGACGCTCCAAGAGCTTATTGCCCCATTATTAGCCGAGTTTTTTGGGTCGGACGGCCAGCGACTAAGTGACGAGACCACTAAATTAGCACAATTATCGTACCGTGAGTTTGGATAGCTGAGACAGTTATTTGTCCTGTCGAAAGTAGCTGCGCCACCTTGAGCGTTGAACGGGGCTGCAATTAGAGACCCGCTATTATTCCGGTCACCGGACGCCTCCCAGAATACACTCCCACCAAGACCAAGCTTCTGCAGTCACGCCAACTTTACGCTTGATCATATCAACGTTGTCGTATGAAACCAGTTCTTTCGTGGATTCGTCATAGTTATAAGTAGCTCCAGCTATCGAATCGTACTGCTCCTTTGCTCCGGATCGCGGTAGTGCCTTGTAGTCCCACACGCCCGCTTCCCACGACCCTTGGCCAACGCCGGAATATGCTTCCCCGACGCCATCGGTGGATTCAAAAGGTCGGCATGCCTAATATAATCTTCTTCGCCGGGACGCCGGCTTCGAGGTATGCAGTAATAGCAGAGTCGGTAGAAAATTTAATGGCTGTTAGGCTGCTGCTGCTAAAATAAAGATTCGCTTGGTGTCCAGAGGTGGTATCCCAGGATCCGGCGTAGTCGTAAGCCATGAGATTGAATTGGTCTAGCAATGGCACCATCTCATTTAATTTCAGCTTCTCGTAGTGGCTCGGACTGATATCCATTAGCGTACGTTGCCGTAGGGGGATATTCTTATACCGTGTCTCCCGATACCTTCCCTACTGGTAAATGTAGAACCGCACGCTTATACCAAGGCCAGTATGTGGTACGTATCCAGGCCGCAATATGACGCAAGGCGTGAATAATCTGGAATATACCCAGAATACTTTCGGTCGCACCAATAGGTTGCTTTATCCACAGTATCTGCGAGGCAGTCAATCAGAATTATACAGTAAGTGCTAGAGACAGTAACGGAACCGCAGGAAATACATCGGGCAGTGAGGATATACCAGCAAAAGATGTACGTACTGTCTCGTTGTTAAACCTTGTGCTGGCTGCAAAATACCAGTCGTGGCCTTGTATGATAAGAGCGGGGAGGAAGGGAATGGCCGCTGGCACTTGCGTCCCTTCAGATTCTCCAGCTAAGAGATCCAAAAGGAACTTCCACTGCGCAGCTTGCCAGACGCTAAGCTGCAAATGCGCATTCTTAAATCCTTCGCCGGGCTTCTTAGACTCGGCACTAAGGACGATGGGTCGCCGGAGGAGCGGATTATAATCAGTATGATTAATGTATTCCCATCTCTCCCGTAACTCGTTGATCTTTGCAGCTTCATCCGGCCCGGGCTCTATGAAGACACAATAATCTGCCATTTTAGAACCGCGCGCACGGCCTATTAGTCTGGCTGCTGTACAAGGCATGCCACAGACACGAATTTGATCTTCCCGTCTCTGGTCTTCTGTTCCGTCCCCAGGGACCGAGGCTGATCGTGCTCTCTCCGACACATCAGCTATAGACCCCAGGGCTAGTTCGAACACCGGCCAGTGGACGAGGGTATTCCACGTGGCTTCCGCATGGTCCTCGTTGAGACACTCTCTGGCTGATTTGAAGACTTTCAAGATCTGGTGCAAAGAAAGCTGTGGGGAGAAGACGGGAAGACGGGTTGCTCCATCGCTTCTTTCGAATGTAGAAGGCGCAAAATTGTAGAAGTCGTCGTCGTGTTCCGCACACGTTTGTATCTCGGCCGCAAGGTATTCAGGCACGATACCGTTCCGATATTGAAAGCTGTCGAGGTCTCTCAGGATGGCTTTGAGTTCTGCCGGTATACGGTGATCCGTTCTGATAATCTGTTGTGTGGAGATGGGGCAGTCGGGGGCAAGCTCGAGCTTCGCTAGGCGCCTAGTAGGAGATATTCTGGAATCGTTGGATGAGTAGCTGCTGGTATCCGATATGGACAATGCCTTGCCACTCCTTGCCCTCGGAGTGCGATCTAGGTCTACATCACCCTCATTATTACCATCGGGCCGTCGTCGCTTGGTAGGCGGAAGCAATGCGCTGGGGCTGTCGGTTGTCGATGCCGTCGGCGTAGGCGTTTGTTGTTGTTGTTGTCGTCTACGCTTTCGGGTCTCCGGCAGCTGCTGCGGATCAGCATTTCTCGAGGCTGCGGTATCGACGGCTTCGAGCCACGAAATGATGTTCATTCGGTCGTACGGCCATGAATCGCGTTGGGCAAGAGAAGGACAGAATTGGGTGTATGCGATATGCGAGGAAAGAGGGCATGGCGCAAGAGGCGAGCGCGCGGAGCATTGTGACGCGCAAGGAGAAACGCGGGGTCCCGCTGGATCCGCGTCGGGTGGCCGAGCAACCGCTTACATAAAGCACATTGAGGCGGGAGGTGGACCCAGATGCACGTGCCACACAACGTGCCTAGGTGGAAGATCCCGTGTGGATTATATAAGCACCAGCTGCCACAATTAGGAGCATCTGCTAGCAGTTAGGATATACGATGAGCCCATACGTTGCCATAAGACCGACCCCAACCAGCTTTTGCCATCCCGGGCCTTGCCGTCACATTCGAGGGTCTTTACAACAGTCTCAGGTATTGTTAGGATACGCTCAAGATGCCGAAGGGCTTCCCAGTCGTTATCAGAGAGGCAGTTCTTGTCTCGTCTATTGTTGCCAGATAGTATTACTGCAAAAGCCACGGCGATATACTTCGCAAGCTTCATTTAAGAATAGGTGTAGCTAGTGTATAAATAGAGGTGCGCAAGGTTATAAGTTATTTTGTTTAATTTAAATAATCCGCTTTACTTCAATACCAAGACTATCAATCTGTGTTTGTAAGTGAGCCAGCTTTCCCTCAAGATTTACGAGTTCTTTTTGCATTGTTAGGATGAGATCAGTAGATCGCTGTATTGCCTGTTCCAATTGTTCCGTATGCTCTCTCTTCCTTTTCCTGGATTCTTCAGCAGCTCTCCGGTTTCGTATCTGGCGTTTCCTCTTTTTTAATCTTTCGATCTCCTCAGGATCAGTTGATTGGGAGATGCATGTTCCGAGAACATCGAGACAGTGCCCGGGAGAAAGAAAAGATTGAGGCGGGACTGTGAAGGGCAAATTGTCTGAGACATCTGTAGGAAAATTCGGAACGTGGGCTTCAGATGCTCTGTAGCTATAACTCGTAAGCTAACCGCAGGGGTCCCAGGCCGGGGGGTCGCGGGCCACCCAGCCACGCGACTTTTCGCGACACCGCGTATTTAATCTCTTCTAAATAACTCAACTACTTTCTTTCTTTTTTCTTTTTTATTATATTTATTTAAATTGTTTTTTTTTGCTTTTTATTATAATATTAGATATTAAGTATAAAAAGCGCTGTTAAAGTATATAGCGCGATATTAAGCTTAGTATAGCCGTTTAACCAGCAGCTAAAAAATAAATAATATCGAGAACTACTTTATAACGCCGCTTTAATAACGTTTTAACGCGAAAAAAAATAAATTAAAGCTTTTAAGCTTTATTATTATATTTAAAAGCTTAATTAATATATTAAATTATTAGTTAAACTAAATTAAGTTATTTATTTAAAATTATTAAGTTTAAATATATTATAAATAATTTATTAAATATTGCTAGCGTGTTTATAAAAATTAACAATATATAATATCGTAAGCTAATAAAATAAAATTTATTTATTAAAATATTAAAATTATAATTAATTATTTATTTAAAAATTAATAATATTATAGCCGTTAATATTAATATTTTTTTCGATTAATTTAATATTTTAAAAATCGTTAATATTTTTTTTAAATGTTAATATAACGCCGATAAAATAAAAATTAATTAAAGCGTTAATAATAATTATTAAATTATTTATAAATTAAAAACTTAATTAATATTTAAAAAAAATATTTAATAAAGTAAATAAATTATTATAATAAAATATATTAGCAGTAATAATATAGTTTTTTTGCTGTTATTTATTTTAAAAAGCAAAAATATTTAATAATAATAATTTTCGCGCTAAAATATTAAATTATAAAATAATTAACTATTTAAAGCTTTAAAAAAAAATAAATAAATAATTTAATAGTTTTAAATTAACTTAAAGATATTTTTATATTTAATATTTATACTTATTATAATAATAAATAAATAATTTTAGTTTATAATAGCTATAATTTTTATATAAATAAAGCTTTTTTAATAATTTACTTGCTAAATAAAATATAATTAATTTTTTATAAGCTTTATTATAGTTATATTATATAAATATTTATTACGGACTTTATATATATTTATAAAGTATATATAATGTACGCAGGGGTTTTTGATTTGCAAGTAATAATAAAATTAATGGTTGTTAATTTATAAAAAAGGTTTTTAAGTACTTTTATTATTATATTAAGTGCGCGTTAAGTATAATAGCTATTTTTATATGTTTAAAAAACTAAATATAAAATTAGATTAATAGCTAAAAAATAAAACTAAAAAAGTAATTAAATATAAAAAATTATAATTATTATATAAATATAAAAAATAAGCTGTTTTTAGCGCGACAGTTTAAAATCGATAAAATTGCTGTTAATAATATCGATTTTAAAACCGATAAAATCGATATCGATAATATCGATTTAAATTAAATTAATAAAATTAATATCGACCGGAGCAACAAAATTATATTAAACCCTTATATATAATAAATAAAGCGTGCAACTAATAATAATAAAATAAATAAATATAAAAAGCGCAGCGCGCACTTAGTTTTTTTTTAAGTTATTTTTTTTTATAATACTATTTTTTTTTATTATTGTTTTAATAATAAAGTAAGTTTTTTTTTTTTTTTTTTTATATATATTTTTATAATAATATTATATTAAATAAAAAAGCGTTTTTTTAAATTTATTTTTTAGTATAAAGTTGTTAAATATGCTTATTTTTTTTATAATATTTTTTTATAAGCTTATCGCTATAATCTTTAAGTATTTTTATTATAAACGTCGTAATTTTTTTTATAAAATTTTTTTTACCGACTTTTAAAGGTGTATATTTTGCGTTTAATTTAAACAATTAAACTATAACATATAAAATCTTTTTTTAAAACAATTATAAAAAATAACCTATTATTATTTTAAGCTAAAAAAAAAATTTAATTTAATAATAAAAAAAAAAAAAAAACAAAAATAAAAACTTATTATTTTTAAATATAAAAGAAATTATAGTATAATAAAATACTGCGAGCTATCGCTTATAATATTAATAATATAAATAAATTAAATAAACTAAAGCAAATAAAAAAAAAATAAATATAATACGTATAAAAAAGTTTAGTTATAAAAAATAAATAAACATATTAAAATTATTTCTATAATAAATTAAATAATATTAAACGCTAACTAAAAAGTCGACCTTATATTTTTAGTTTAAGCTAATTAAAATATTAACAATAAAATTAATTTATAATAGTCGCAGCAGTCTTTAAATATTTTTTAAGTTTTTAAATATTATTAGCGTATAAATATTTTTTTTATTTAATAAAATATTTAATATTATTGTTATTTTAACAAAAATTTAATATTTTTTTGACTTTATAAATATTTTAGTCGGTTTTTATCTCGAGTTATATTTTAATAAATATATTTTTTAGCACTAATTTAAGTAATAAAATATAAAAAATAAAATAAATTTATATATTTTTTAATAATAATAGTTTATAATTAATTAATAAAATAATTTTTTTAATTTTAAAAAAATTAAATTTTTTAAAATTTAATTTATTGCTTAGTTTTTTTATTTTAATTTAAAAAATTTTTATATTCGCGTTTTATTTTTAGCGTAATAAATAAACTTTATTTTTTTTTGCAAAAATTAATTTTTTAATTCTTTTTTTATTATAATATTATAATATCTGCTGTTAAAAAAATTAAAATTATAACTATAAATTTATTTAAAAAGTTTTAATTTTTATAGCAATAATTTATATTTATAATATTATCGTAAAAATAATAAATATTTTTATTATTATTTATTTTTATTATTTAATAATAGCTAATTATTTATAAATTATTTTATAAAATAATATATTTATATTTTTATTTATTAATATATTATAAATAATTTATATTATTAATAATAATTTTATTTAATTATTTTATTAATAATTAATATAGTTTTAAATATATTATTTAAAAGTTTAATTAAATTATTTAATTTAATTATTTATTTATAAATAATAAGCTATTAAAAACTTAAGCTTAATTTTTAACTATTTAAAAAAGCTTGTTTTAAACTTAAATATAAAAAGTTTATTTTAATTAAAAATAATTTTTTTTAATATTTTATATTTATTTAAATATTAGCAAATAAAAACATATATAAATTATTTTATTATTATATTTTTTTTAAATAATAAAAAATATTTATATTTTATAAGTTTATTTATAATAATTTATATAATATTATATTATATTTTTA